>CAUYQG010097098.1:0-53593 GCA_963574415.1 Tarsius wallacei
GCCGGAGCCCAGCAGATCGAGGCTGCGGTGGCCGGGAGCGGCTACTGCACTCCAGTCTGGGCGACTGAGTGAGACTCCAACTAAAAAAATAAAAATAAAAATAAAAAAAATACTGTGGATGTGCCTTTTGACCAGTTCCCTGAGGGACTGGTACAGAGACAGCCCTTTGTTTTGTCCTTTTTTTCCCCCAGGCTAGAGCAGCTTTCCAGGAGTTCACAGTGCCTGTGGAAAGAGTTAAAGATACACACTGCCCATGCCTGGAAAGAGGGAGTACAATGTGCACGCCCAGTCCTGGACTCTTGCTTAGAAAAGACCTGAGAGGACCCTAGTCCTGCACCTCTGGAAGATTTGTGGGCTCCATGCAAGCAGGAGGTGGAGGCAAAGGGAGAGCTATAGGTTACCCGGCTTAGGGTTGAAGGAATGCCCCAACTCAGAACCAAATTGCAAAGACCAGGAGAGTAGTATTTTCTTTTTTTCTTTTTCTCTCTTTTTGGCTCCAAGTATTTAAGAAAATCTCTATTAGGTCACTTCATTAAGTATTGAGATAATAACTCTAGACCTTAATGATTTCACCTGACAAGGAATACAGTTCTTACAAAACTAGTTTGAAAACATAACCAAATAAATGAATAGCTGTAGCCCTCAACAATTAACAACAACAAACTTGGGGAAAGAGAAAAATCTGATTCCAGAGTTACCATATTATACTATTTAAATGCTCAGTTTTCTTTTTTCTTTATATTTTCTTTTATTTCACTTCATTTTATTTTATGTTTTATTTTTGGTGAGTTGGGATCTCACTCTGTTGCCCAAGCTGGAGTACGGTGGCATGATCATGACAATCACAGCTCATGGCAAAATACTCGATTTTCAATTTAAAAAATTACAAGGCATACAAAGATACAGGAAAGAGTAGCCCATTCAAAGGAACAAAACAATCTGACTATCCCCGAGGAGGCTCAGACATTGGACTTCACAGACACAGACTTGAAATCAACTGTCTTAAATATGCTCAAAGAGCTAAAAGGAGCCACGGACAAAGAGCATAAGGAAACCAGGAAAACAATGTATAGACAATATCAATAAAGAGAAATTTTAAAAATGAGCCAAATGGAAATTTCGGAGCTGAGCAAATTCTGAATATAAAACTCCCTAGAGGAGTTCAACAGCAGATTTGAGCAGGTAGAAGAAAGGCTCAGTGAACTTAAAGATAGGACAATTGAAATTATGCTGTCTGAAGAGCCGAAAGAATGAACCACAATTTACCCAGTCTCCTATTAAAAGACACTTGCATTGTTTCCAATTTTTCTCAAATTATAAACAATGTTGTGATGAACATCCTTGTACACCTTGGGCATATAGTAAAATTTATAGTAGAACAACTCTAATGGCTCAATCTTGACAACCATTTGAGATTTTTAAAATATCCGATTCTCACCCTCAAGAGATTCTAGCTTAATTGGTCAAATGTGAGCTCTGGGTACCTATCTATCTATCTATCTATCTATCTATCTATCTATCTATCTTGCGTTGGAGTATCACTCTGTCACCCAGGCAGTAGTGCAGTGGCAAACTCATAGCCACCCCAGCATCAACCTTCTGGCCTCCAGCAATCCTTCCACCTCAGCCTTCCAAGCAGCTGGAATTATAGGTATGCGCTACCACGCCAGGCTAATTTTTGATTTATTGTAGAGTTGAGATGAAAAGATGTTCAACATCAGTAAAAAAAAAAAATCAGGGAAGCTGGGCTCAGTGGCTCAGCCTGTAATCCCAGCACTTTGGGAGGCCGAGGCGAGTGGATTGCCTGAACCCATGGGGTCAAGACCAGCCTGGGAAATTTGGTGAGACCTCATCTCTACAATAAATCAAAAAATTAGCCGGGCAAGGTAGCACGCGCCTGTAGTTCCCGCGACTTGGAAGGTTGAGGCAGAAGGATTCCTGGAGCCCAGCAGGTCAATGCTGGGATGACCGTGAGTGTACCACTGCACTCCAGCCTGCGCGACAGAGTGAGACTCCAACTCAAAATAAAATAAAATAAAATCAGGGAAATACAAACTAAAACAAAAATGGCATACAATTCTTCACCCATCCAAACTGGCAAAGAATAAAAACACAAAGTATTGGTGAGAGTGTGGGCAAATGAGAACTCTGACATATTGCTATTGGAAGTGTATACTGATACAATTACTTTGGAAGACAGTTTATAATACTAGCAAAGTGGAGACATGCCTATCCTTTGACCTGACAATTCCATATCTGCATATGTAGCCAACAGAGTGGTTCTCAAAGTTGGAAGGAGACTTTATAAAATTTATTTTTATTTTATTTATTTATTTTTGAATTGAAGTCTCACTTTGTTGCCTAGACTGGAGTGCAGTGGCACGTTCATGGCTACCGCAGCCTCGACCTGCTGGGCTCAGGCGATCCTGAAGGAGCTTTTTAAAAAATATTGATGGCCGGGCTAGGTGGCTCAGCCAGTAATCCCAGCACTTTGGGAGGCCGAGGTGAGTGGATTGCCTGAATCTGCGGGTTCGAGGCTAGCCTGGGCAACTTGGCAAGACCTCGTCTCTACAATAAATCAAAAATTAGCTGGGCGTGGTAGCGCATGCCTGTAACAGTTCCTGCTACTTGGAAGGCTGAGGCTGAAGGATTGCCGGAGCCCAACAGGTCTACGCTGGGGTGGCTGTGAGTGTGCCACTGCACTCCAGCCTGGGCAACAGAGTGAGACTCCAACGCAAAAAAAAAAGAAAGAAAGAAAAGAAACTCTTTATATGGATATAAACCTTATTGCTTTGTTGGTGGCAAATATTTTTTTCCCAATTTGTGACTCGTCTTTTCACTTTTTATGGTTTTTATCATACAGAAGATTTCAGCTTAATATTATCAGATTTAGCAATCTTTTCCTTTATGATTTGTGCCCTTTGTTTTGTTGCATAAATCATCTCTTAATTCTGATGCCATAAATACAGTCTTTTATATTTTTGTAGTGGATTATTATAGTAATGGCTCCAATAAATCACAGCATCCTGTTTGAACATTCTTATGTAGATCCCTCCCACATTAACTGAACAGACTCTGACTTGCTTTGGCCAAATCAACATCAGCAAATGTGATGTAAGCAGAGGTTTGATAAGTGCTTGTGCATGGAATGTGTATCTTGCATCACAGCCACCTTCAGGCTTGCCTGCTGGAGACATGTAACCTAGCGAATGACCTAGTGAACTGCCAGACATGTGAGGGAGGCTCTCTCCACTAGACCTCCCTGACCCAGCTGATCTTTCCAATGACTATGGCCACATTGAGTGGCCCCAGGTGAAACCACTATACGCACCACCCAGTTATGCCCAGACCAAATTGCTGACCGTGGAATTGAGAGTGAATAAAATGGTTGGTTTTTTTTTTTTTTTTTGAGTTGGAGTCTCACTCTGTCACCCAGACTGGAGTGCAGTGGCATGCTTCCAGCCACCACAACCTCGACCTGCTGGGCTCCGGTGATCCTTCTGCCTCAGTCCTCCAAGTAGCTGGAACTACAGGCGCGCACCACCATGCCCGGCTAATTTTTTATTTATTGTAGAGATGAGGTCTCGCCAAGTTGCCCAGGTGGGTCTCGAAAAAAATGGTTGTTTTAACCACTAAGTGTTGGGATTGTTATATAGCAGTATATACATAATACAATTTTTTCTTTAAAAAAACTTTCTCCTAAAATTTTGCTTTTCAGATTTGGATTTATAATCCATGAGCAATTATATTTGAATATAGTAAGAGATAGGGGTCTTATTATACATATATATTTTTTTTCCATAAGGCTAGCTTGTTTTTCTAGCACCATTTATTGAATTATTTTTATTTATTTGAAATGCTACCTTTCTAATACAGCTAGTTCCAGAACATGCTGGTCTCTTTCTAGGCTCTCTATTTTGTTTCATTAGCCTGTTTAGCTGTCTCTGCGCCAATACCACACTGTTTTACGTATTATAGCTTTATATTGTTTTAATGTCTGATAAAAACCTTACTTTAGTTGCCTACCTAATATGGCTTCTTTTTTCCCTTCTTCTTAACAGAATTCCAATTTTGTTCAGTGTAGCAGTGTCTTCAGTTCCAGGCAATGGATCATGATTAGACTAAGCCAGGGGTCAGCAAACTGTGGTCTATTGGCCAAACCTGTCCCACTCCTGTTTTCATACAACCCATGAGTTAAGAATTGTTTTTTAACATCTTTAGGTGGTTAAAAAAAAAGAAGAAAAATATTTATGATGTGAAAATTTTGTGAAATTTTTATTTCAGCATTTAAAATAAAATTTTACTGGAATAAAGTCACACATTCATTTATATACCGTCCACAGTTGTTTTCATGCTGCAATGGGAGAGTTGAGTAGTTGTGAGATTTCATGACTCTTAAGGCCTAAACTATGTACTATCTGGCCCTTTACACAAAATGTTTGTGAACTCCTGGTCTATGCCAACCTTAGAGGCAGTTAGATGATAATGAACATGGAAGATTCTTCCAGATGATACGTTCAAGGTTTGTCAGATTGGCTAAGCAGAGAATTTGGTTGCAAGCAAAGCTGGTATATCATTTGAGGGATGGGCTTTAAGTGAAAAATCTCCATACCTATTTCCATAGAGGTTGTACTAATTTGCAGTCCCCAAAACAGTGTATAAGTGTTCCCTTTTCGCTGCATCTGTGCCAGCATTTTTTTTTTAAATAATGGCCATTCTGACTGGTGTAAAATGGTTTCTCGTGGTTTTTTTGGTTTTGTTTTTTGAGTTGGAGTCTCACTCTGTTGCCCAGGCTGGAGTGCAGTGGCTCACTTATGGGTACCCCAGCATCGACCTGCTGGACTCTGGTGATCCTTTCCACCTCAGTCTTCCAAGTAGCCAGAACTACAGGCGCATGCTATCATGCCTGGCTAATTTTTGATTTATTGTAGAGATGAGGTCTCGCCAAGTTGCCCGGGCTGGTCTTGAACCCGCAGGCTCTGGCAATTCACTCACCTGGGCTTCCCAAAGTGCTGGGATTACACGCTGAGCCACCCAGCCTGGCCGTCTCGTGGTTTTAATTTGTATTTCCCTGATGTTTAGTGACGTTGAGCAATTTTTCATATGTTTGCTGGCCATTAGTATATTTTCTTTTGAAAGCTGTCTGTTCATGTCATTTTCCCACATTTTAATGGGCTTATTTGCTTTGTTCTTGCTGATTTATCTGAGTTCTTTGTAGATTCTGGATATTAGCCTTTGGACATATGTATAGTTTGTGAATATCTTCTCCCATTCTGTAGGTTGCCTATTTACTCTGTTGATTATTTCTTTTTTTGTGCAGAATCTTTTTAGTTTAATGAAGTCCCTCTTATTTATTTTTGTTTTCATTGCATTTGTGCCAGCATCTTTTTTTTCTTTTAATAATGGCCATTCTGACTGGTGTAAAATGATGTCTTGGGGTTTTAGCCATAAGCTCTTTGTCTAGGCCCATATCCAGGAGAGTTTTTCCTAGAGCTTCTTCTAGAATTGTTATGGTTTCAGGTCTTACATTTCAGTCCTGAGTTAATTTTTGTATATGGGAGAGATAGGGATCAAGTTTCATTTTTCTGCATGTAGCTATCCAATTTTCCAGATCACCATTTGTTAAATAGGGTGTCCTTACCCTAGTGTATGTTTTTGTCTGCTTCGTCAAAGATCAGTTGTAAGCGTTTGGGGTTATTTCTGGATTATCTATTCTGTTCCATTGGTCCCTGTGTCTGCTCTTGTACCAGTACCATGCTGTTTTGGTTATCACAGCCTTGCAGTATAATTTGAAGTCAGGTAATGTGATACCTCCAGCTTTGTTCTTTTTGCTTAGAATTGCTTTGGCTATTCTGGTTCTTTTTTGGTTCCATATCAATTTTAGGGTTGTTTTTTCAAATTCTGTGGAAAAAATGCTATTGGTAGTTTCATGGGGATTTACTTAGGGTAATATCGTCATTTTAACAATATTGATTCTTCTAATCCATGAGCATAGGGTATTTTTTCCATTTGTTTGTGTCCACTACAATTTCTTTTGTCAGGGTTCATAGTTCTCCTTGTAAAGATCTTTCACCTCCTTGATTAAATGTATTCCTAGGTATTTTAGCCGTTTGGCTGCTATTATAAACGAAATTGAGTTCTTGATTTGTTCACTATTGGTATATAACAGTGCTACTGATTTGTGTGTGTTAATTTTGTATCCTGAAACTTTACTGAATTCATTTATCAAGCCCAAGAGTCTTTTAGAGGAGTCTTTAGGATTCTCTAGGTATAAGGTAATATCATCAGTATATGGAGATAGTTTGATTTCCTCTTTTCCAATTTGGATAGTCTTTATTTCTTTTTCTTGCCTGTGTGCTCTGGCTAGGACTTCCAGATGTTGAATAGGAGTGGTGAAAGTGGACATCCTTGCCTTGTTTCAATTCTGAGGGAGAATAATTTCGACTTTTCTCCTTTCAGGATGACATAGGCTGTGGGTTTGTTGTATATGGCTTTTATCATTTTGAGAAATGTTCCTTCTATGCCTATTTTGCTGAGAGTGTTTATCATGAAGAGATGCTGGATTTTATCAAATGCTTTTTCTGTATCTACTGAAATAATCATAAAATTTTTTTGAATTCTGCTTTTGTGGTGGATCACATTTATGGACTTGTGTATGTTGAACCATCCTTATATCCTGGGATAAAACCTACTTGATTGTGGTGGATTATTTTTTTGTGTGCTGTTGAATTCACTGTTGAGGATTTTTATATCTGTGTTCTTCAGGGTTTTTGGTCTGTAGTTTTCTTTTTTGTTGTTGTGTCTTTTCCTGGCTTTGGTATTAGGGTGATACTGGCTTCATAGAATGAGTTAGGGAGAATTCCCTCCTGTTCAATCTTCTAGAATAGCTTCGGTAGGATTGGTACCAGTTCTTCTTTGAAAGTCTGGTAGAATTTGGCTGTGAGTCTGTTAGGTCCTGGACTTTGTCGTTGTTGAGTCTTTTAATTACCGTTTCAATAATGCTGTTTGTTACTGGTGTGTTCAGGGTTTTTATTTCTTCCTGGGTTGAGGGATTGTACGTTAAGGTTGTATATTAAGGTTGAGGGGTTGTACATTTCCAAGAATGTATCTGTTTTCTTTGGATTTCCTTGTTTGTTTTCTCAGAGGTATTCCTATGAATCTCAGATGATCTTTTTTTCCGTGGTATCAGTTGTAATGTCTTCACTTTAATTTCTAGTTGAGCTAATTTGAATCTTCTCTCTTTGTTTCTTAATTAATCTAGCTAGTGGTCTCTATTTTTTCATAGAACCAACTTTTTGTTTTGTGGCCAAAAAGAAGCAGACAGAGTGTGTTTCTCCCATGGAGTAAACCAAAAATAGAATTCCCCAGCACTCAGAGAGGAAGGAAACCAGCAGCATACCCACAGCTCATCAGAGAAGCAATAAGATCCACAGAGCACAAAGAAGAGAAAAATCGATCAGCCTGTGTTAGAACTGGCCAGACTTGCCTAAATCACTGCACAAACCACGAGCAGTCTGTGGATGCAGCAGGGTAGGTGAGTGAGAGGAATTCAGGACTTCTATGCTCCTACCATGGTGTTTGAGGGCTCTCTGAGACTCCAGTTTCTCACAGGAAACTGCCTTACCCACAGCCACTCTTTGCTGAGACCCACGTGAAGTGGTGCAGGAAAAAAGCCCTGAGAGGCTCCAGCAGTACTTTCCCAGGAACTCAACCCTTGCTTCCAGCTGCTTTCTAGCCATCCTGGGGGGGAAGGGGACCCCAAGGGCAAATTCTGCTCCTGCAGACAGTTCCTGGCTGGGGAAGTCTCCTGTGAGAAGGTCCTGGGGCCAGCTGCACTTTCACATTCTGAATACAGACTGTCTCAGGCTAAGGTGGGGGAGCTGGGTGGGACTTTTTGCCCTACCAACCTTTCACTCCCCATATAAATTCTTTCATGTAGTCTCTGCACAACATGGCAGCATTACCCCAGTGGCCAGGGACTCTTTCCCAATTCCCACCGGGGTAGCCAATAGTGCACACAGGTGCAGAGTGTGAGTGTTTCCCCCCACCCCCTCCTGAAAGCTCAAAGTGGACAAAGAGCTTGGGTAGTCTCCACAGTCCCACCCATTGGGTCGGCTGGGCACTTTCTACGGGGCACAGGCCAAGCAGAAAGCCCATAGCCACCATTGCAGCTGGCTTTCTCCCTCAAGTGCCATCTCCTGGTTGGAGGTCAATAGGCACATCTCATTCCATCTGATATAGTACCCCAGCTTTTGGGAAGCTCTGATCCCAGACCTCCGCTAACGCCATTATCCAAAATACTCCAGCCACTCAGGATGCCCTGAACCTGTACAGGTACCCAGCATAGTACCACCGTGACTGGCGATTGAGAAACTCACCACACCAAGGCTGTATATACCCAAGGGAACATTACAGTGCTTACATCCGCCCACTGCCAACCTCAAATAAGAAGAAATAATCTACCCAAATGAGAAGGAACCAGAAAACTGATTCTGACAGTATGAACAAACAATTCTTCAATACCCCTAATGAGACCCCACTAACTCCTCAGCAGCAGACCCTAAACAAAATACTGTATTTTTAATCTGGTTGAAAAAAATCCATGTATAAGTGGACCTGTGACTTTCAAACCTATATTGTTCAAGGGTCAATGGCATCTAGCCTCATAGTGTAAAAAAGTCAGTGAAAACCAGGCAAGATATAAATATTCTGCCCGTTCGTGGTGGTATTTATGTTTTATAATAAACCTCTCCCAAGTAGACTCTTCTAAGATCAATTCTAGAGAGTATTTGTTTTAAGGAATTACTTGTATATATATATATACATATATGTATATATATATATATATATATAGTAGATCCAGGAAGTGAACCATGAACCGCTGTCCCAAATAGGGCCAAAATCCTTTTCCAGTGTTGTGAAAAAGAAATGGGCCAGGCATGGTGGCTCAGCCTGTAATCTCAGCACTTTGGGAGGCTGAGGCGAGAGGATTGCCTGAGCCTGGGGGTTCGAGACCAGCCTGGGCAACTTGGTGAGACCTTGTCTCTACAATAAATAAAAAAATAAGCCAGGTATGGTGGCGTGCGTCTGTAGTTCCAGCTACTTGGAAGGCTGAGGCAGAAGGATCAACTGAGCCCAGCAGGTCGAGGCTGCGGTGACTGTGAGTGTGCCACTGCACTCCAGCCTGGGCGACAAGGGTGAGACTCCAACTCAAAAAAAAAAAAAAGAAAAGAAATGCTCTCATTTTGCAGAGGTTGCTGACCTTAGTGTACTTATTATCTTCTATCTGCCCTCCATCTTTCTGCATCCCACCCTGTACCTCTGGCAGTTGACCTGGATGGGGTACATCCACAGGCTTCCTTGTTTTCTAGCTTGGCCTATGGGAACACTAGCAGGTAATTGGAGAGAGGAGGAGATTGCTATTGAAATACGATATGACCTGCCTCTTGACTTAGCTCCTGTTAGGTGGCCCTCTTCAGAGTCTTTTGGTCTCTGGTTCCAGTAACTGCCACCTCCCTTCATCCCTTTGGGCTTAGAAGTGGTAATATCTCCCTGCCAGGCTGTTCCTAGCTCTGGTGTACTACAATATCCTTTGCGGTGTTTCCGCCCATATCTTTGTAGTCTCCTATTAAGCTCTCCTCAGATCACTCAATCTGAGAGACCTCTCTTTCCTCTTGGGACTCTCACTGAAATACTGAGGTGGCAGGTGATCATTTCCCAGCCACATAGTAGAAGAGGCATGTCTGTGGTAGAAGAGAATGAACGATAAGAAGAGTACGAGTGAAGAGACAGCCCTGGTGCCATGGTGACTTGGATTCCAGTTCGGCTATAGAGTATTAGTATTACTCCATAGTGAGCAGGCAAGTAACAGGAAGCCCATTAGTGTTTAGACCAACATCAGTTGGGTTTTCTGTTACCCACCAGGAAGTATTCTAGGATAGTTCATGGCTCATGAAACTGCAAAGTCCAGAGGTAGGTGGTGCTTCAGAATTAGCTGATCTAGTAGCTTAAATTGCCATCAAAGATCCTGTTTGCCGTCCAGTGTTGGCTAGATTCTAAGGCTAGTTTTCTACATAGTTGTGAAAAAGTAGTTGCATCTGTCTCTCTCACGTCTGGTGGGAGACAGATAGTTGCTTCCAGATACTGTCTCAGAAAATTCAGGAACTTCTTTCCCTGAAACCCTCAGCAAATCTCTCCTTGCTTCTCATTGGCCTAGATAGTGTCACATGCCCATTCTTGAACCAAAAACTGTGACCAGGAGGTGGAATTATGCTGAGTAGTATAAACTGGAGCCATAATCCCTGCCCCTTGAATCAGTTTGGCCAAAAATTCACGGACTCCTTAGTAGAAATGTAGGGAGGAGGCCAGGCATGGTGGCTCTTGCCTGTAATCCCAGCACCTTGGGAGGCGGAGGCGAGAGGATTGCTTGAGACCATGGGTTCCAGACTAACCTGGGCAACATGGCGAGTCCTCATCTCTACAATAAATCAAAAAAATTAGCCAGGTGTGGTGGTGCATGCCTGCAGTTGCAGCTACCTGGAAGGCTGAGGTGGAAGGATCGTCTGAGCCCAGCAGGTCGAGGCTGTGGTAGCCGTAAGCATACCACTGCACTCCAGCTTGGGCGACAGAGTGAGACTCTGACTCGAAAAACAAACAAATAAACAAAATGTAGGGAGGAGAATGGATAATGAACAACAATTAGGGGAGCTTCTAAGAGAAAAGGGAATGGATATTGGGGAGATAACCACAATATCTTCTGTAACTTCCCAGTTACGTAAGTCAATTGTTTATTACATACTTAAACTATTGTATGTTAAGTTTCCTTTTTCTCTTGAAAAACCCCTATTTAATGCAACTAGGAAAGTCTTGGTATTAATATTAGCTTTGTCATTTACTAGCTATATTAATTTGGACATGTCACATAAGCCATCTAAGTTTTAGCTTTTGCTTCTGTAAAACCAAGATTAATAATATCTGCCACCTGACAAGGTTGCTAGGCGGCTCCATTGAGATGAGAGATATGAAAACACTTTGAAGCCTATAAAGAGGTCTAAACAAATGTGAGGGCTTTAAAAAAAAAATCTTGTGTTAAGAACACTTAATGAGATATGCTCTCTTACCAGATTTGTAAGTGTATAATACAGTATTGTTATCTGTAGGCACAGAAGTGTTGTTCTTGTGATATCCTGGAGAGAATATTGTTCTCAAGTGAGCAAATTAAATACTCCCACCTGACTCAGAAATGCTAAATTGGCTAACAACCTCTCTAAGGTTTTATCCTCTCCCCTTTTCTTAAGAGACTTCCCTCTGAGCTACTGAGAGCTACCATTGAATTAAATTAAAGACTTTTCTGGCTGGGCGTGGTGGCTCATGCCTATAATCCCAGCACTTTGGGAAACCGAGGCGAGAGGATTGCCCGAACACAGGGGTTCAAGACCAGCCTAGGCAACTTGGAGAGACCGCGTCTATACAATAAATCAAAAAAATTAGCCAGGCGTGGTGGTGCACACCTGTAGTTCCAGCTACTTGGAAGGCTGAGGCTGAAGGATCGCCAGAGCACAGCAAGTTGACGCTGGGGTGGCCGTGAGTGTGCCACTGCACTCTAGCCTGGGCAACAGAGTGAGATTCTGACTCAAAAAAAAAAAAAAAAAGACTTCTTCACCGCCCTGGCAAAGAACCAAAAAGTACAAGTTATCACAATCAGTCAATCCAAAAGTACTTATGAAGCACTTTCTGGTATTTCCTACTGTACTAGATACAAATATAATCATAACAAACAGTTAGTGTGACTTATCACAGGAAAAGCAGCATTCTATGCAACTGAAGATTAATCAAGCTGCAAACATTTATTGTGCTATCTTCAAGGCCTATTGGGAGCTCCCATCAGTGTAAGGACTGTTATGGGTTGACTGTGATAAGAAGGAAAGCACTGAAGGGAATAATTACATAGTTAGGAGATTTGGCAAGGTGGGTTTTGTTAGCAGATTGTAGAGAGCTTAGGACACCTATGAATCTTGGTGTTTCCCATTCCAGTTCCCTGGAGATGTATATTCTACTTTGAGAAAATAGTAACTGGGTTCAGTTTAATAAAAATAGCTTTTGGTAATCAAAATTGCATGGAGGTGTGGAGGAAGATGTTTCTTCCCTGCAACTGCACAAAGCCTTTAGAGTTAACTACACTGAATAATCTCAGTTTAAGGCTATGGTGGTTCTCATACCATACTAGGTTTGTAGCAGTTGAATAGTGTTTCCTCAGTACATCTCCTCTCTCTTGCTCTTTCTCATCCTAGGGTATATCAATGAGTAAAAAAAGCGAGGGAACAGACCTGTGTATTTTTTTTTTTTAATTGTAGAGATGAAGTCTTGCCAAGTTGCCCAGACTGGTCCTGAACATGCGGGCTTGGGCAATCCACTCGCCTCGGCCTCCCAAAGTGCTGGGGTTAAAGGCTGAGCCACTAAGACCGACCAGGCCTATGTATTTTGATAAAAAGCGACCCTCCCACACCTGTAAGAATCACTGACCTAAGATAATGAGTATTGAGAACACAAGAGCTTCCACTTTTCTCATTCAATGTTTTCTCCCATTGTGCCTGAGAAGTTCAATGAATAAGTTACCTCCTTGTAACAAGGAAGCTCAGAGCTAGCACATAAGCTTGCATCCTGTGATTCCAAATCCCATTTTCTTTCCCACTGTTCCAAAGTTGCTTCATGTTAATCATCACCATAAACCTCAGCAGGGAGTATTTGGGAAATATGTATTGCACTTCTGTTATATTTAGGGCGCTATTAAACATGTGTGTATGCGTATACACACACACACACACACACACACACACACACACACGAGGGACTAAAAAAAAAATGGAATTAGGCTGGATGCAGTGGCTCAAACCTGTAATCCTGATACAGAGACCCCCTAATGTCCCTTCATATTGCCAAAGCCCTTAGAGAAGGGCATGGAGGGGAGTCAAGCACTCCTGAACATTCCTGAGCACATTACTGAGAGTCTCCTTGTCTTCTATACACTCCCAATAAGTAGCTTCAGGGAATCCTTGACTTCCCAGTAGAATATTACCAAAGATGTAAATCCCTATTTAGTCCTTTTCTTTGAACTATATAGTATCAATGTAATCTTAAGTCTTGTGACTTGCATAACTTTTGCAATGCATGATGTCTGAGGCCTTGTAAACTTTCTTTACTCTAAATGTCACTATCCAAATGTAAAATATAGGTCAGGTGAGGTGGCTCACGCCTATAATCCCAGCACTTTGGGAGGCCGAGGTAAGAGGATTGCCTGAGTCCACGGGTTTGAGACCAGACTGGGCAACTTGGTGAGACCTCATCTCTACAATAAATTTAAAAATTAGCGGAGCATGGTGTCATGTGCCTGTAGTTCCAGCTACTTGGAAGGCTGAGGCAGAAGGATCACCTGAGCCCAGCAGGTCAAGGCTGCAGTGGCTGTGAGCGTGCCACTGCACTCTAGCGAGGTGGCAGAGTGAGATTCTGACTCAAGACGAAAAACAAAACTAAACAATGTAAAATGCAGCTGGGACTTAGGTTCTGTACAAGGCTCTGCTGGTCATGTGAGTAATGAATAGGTACTGACAACTCTGGACTATAAAAGTGAACTGTAAAAGCCTGGAGGGTGAGCAGAACCCTTTTAGAAAGACCTCAAGTCTGACTCTGCTCCCTAGATTTGAACTCAGAAATAAACTTCTTTCTACCAGTTCCCTGCCCCTTTGATTTATTGGTATCAAGGGGAGCAGTTGAGCATTACTTGGATCATAACAATCCCAGCACTTTGGGAGGCTGAGGTTAGGGGATTGCCTGAGCCTACGGGTTCAAGAACAGCCTGGGCACCTTGGCGAGACCTCATCTCCACAATAAATCAAAAAATTAGTGCTGAGGTGACCATGAGCATGCCACTACACTCCAGCCTGGGCGACAGAGTGAGACTCCAACTAAAAAAAGAAAAAATTTTTTGGAGAGTGGGCCCCTTGTAGTATAGGCTTCCCCTGCTGAGTAAGTGTTCTAGGAACCCATGGGTAGCATTGTTGTGAGAGGCTGTGTTCGACTTCAGTGAATTTTTTTTTTTGTGTGAAGATTCTTTCAACACATTTGCCCATTTCATGATGGGTGATTTACAAGCACACCTACCCACACTTTGCTGAGTGTTCAGCAGTTTTTGACCAAAAATGGCATGAGCCCCAAGTCCCACCCTCCCTATTCACCCAATCTTGCCCCAAGTGACTTATTTTTTGTTTCCCTGGATGAAAAAAGCTCTCAAAGGGAAATGTCTTGCTGATGTGGAAGAAGCACTAAAAGGTATCAAAATCAATGTGTTCAAAAACTGTTTTGAGCAGTGGAAAAAGCATCTCAATAGGTGTACCAAAAAGAGGGTACCTGGAAGGTGACCGAAGTTTAAACATGTAAGAATAAGTACATAATTCTTTATCAATAAATTCTGGGATTTTTGGTTCCTCTTCATATATATATCTCAGGGTCCTTGCGGGGTGTTCTGTATTTTTAATCTCATTGGGAAGCCAGTACATATCCATAAAAGAATTTTTCAAAAGAACTAAAAGGACCATGTGCTTAGTGCCAAAAAAGTGATTTGGACCAGTGAAGCATGGCAAGTAATGTATTACTAGTATTAAATAAGCAAATTTTGCAAATGATTTATCACTAGGGCAGATTATAAGGCTAATAAAGACATTCTCATTCATTTGCATTTCAGCATTCTTTCTTAAACTGGGGATAAAGAGGTGGAATTATGACACCCACTAGCCAGAAATTATAAATTATCCATAACAATAAATAATTTCACATGGAAAGCTAATCTATTAGTTTTTTTCCCCCCGTGAGGGTGAGGAAAAGGCTGAGAACAGTTAATTTATACAAAGATCTTTGAAATTTCTTAATAAAGATAATTATTGCAAGCTGATGATTTTAAAATTTTTTTATAGAGGACATGAGAAGAGAGTAGCGCCTTAATTGAAATATAGGATTTAAGCAGACAGTAGGAGGAAGCTTTCTCCCCAGGCCCTAGAAATGGTAAGTAACTCTGAGACTTAGAACAAGGGAAACTAATATGGGGAAACTGGCTGTCATATGGGAGGACGTTTACTACACACTTGACATATGTTATCTCATTGAATAGTCATAAGAACCTGGGACAATTGAGATTCCTTTCTCAATTGTACAGAAAAGGAAACTCATTTCAGGAGAGAAAAAAGTAAATTGCCCAAGGTCAACCAGCTAGGAAGTGAGGTAGATTAAATAAGGTCACAGATTCTTCAGTTCCTCTCATCAAGACCATTATCTAGAGAAGCTCTACAATAAACCAAAAAATTAGCCGGATATGGTGGCAGAGCACGCCTGTAGTTCCGGCTACTTGAAAGGCTAAGAGGCAGAAGGATTGCCAGAGCCTGTCAGGTTGACACTGGGGTGGCGGTGATGTGCCACTGCACTCCAGCCTGGACAACAGAGTGAGACTCCAACTCAAAAAAAAAAAGTTTCTCCTTTTTTTATTATGTCCCCTATACAAAAATTTTAAAATCATCAACTTGCAATAATTGTCTTAATAAATTTCAAAGATCTTTGTATAAATTAACTGTTCTCAGTCTTTTCCTCATCTTCACAGGGGAAAAAAAAAACTAATAGATTAGCTTTCCATGAGAAATTTCCCTTTTTTTTTTTTTTTAAAGTTGGAGTCTCACTCCGTCGCCTAGGGTGGAGTGCCGTGGCACACTCACAGCCATCCCAGTGTCAACCTGCTAGGCTCTGGCCGCCTCAGCCTTCTAAGTAGCTGGAACTACAGGCACACGCTACTATGTCTGGCTAATTTTTTTTTTTTAATTGTAGGGATGAGATCTCACCAAGTTGCCCAGGCTGGTCATGAACCCCTGTGTTCAGGCAATCCACTTGACCTGGCCTCCCAAAGTGCTGGGATTATAGGCTGAGCCACTGAGCCTGGCCGAATCTGGGAAACTTTTGTGAATGGATTGCTGATTTTTTTTTTCCTGCATTTTCATGTCAGAAGAAGAAAAAGCTTATATTATAGTGATAGCTCGTATAATGAGTTTTTAGGATAACACATTCTTAACATCTACCTCATGTGTTCACCTATAAAGTATTTCTCATCTTTTTTGTCATTTGATCACTACTGTGCAAATAATTAGGAACCATGGAGTCAGAGTTCTAGTCATTCATTCAACAAATATTCACACAGCATTTGCCCTATGCTAGGCTCATTGTGGGCCCTGGGGGGAAATAACAGTAGAGGGAAACAGGAATGGCTTCTGTTCTTGTAGAAGTTATGGGAGAGTAGAGAAGAGAGACAAAGCAAGCAGGCAGTGACTGTCCAGGGTGATAAACATTTTGTTGTGTGGGTTGCTTATAGGAAGTATTCCTGACCCAGGCTGGGGAGACAGACCAAATCAAATATATTTTATCTCCTGAAGTAAAGTGACCTAAGTGGATGTCTGAGAGATAGGTAGGAGTTAGCCAGGATGACGCCTGAAATTTTGCTACAAGTCAAGACTAGCTTGCTTTATGGTGAACTCATGCTGAGGAATGGTGAAGAGAGTACTGAGTAAGTAGGGTGGAGTCTCTGGTATTGGAATTTCATTCCTACAACTGAGGATAAGACAACAGCTAGTTGCCTGGGACCCAGAGGTGACCAAACAGTATAGTGAAACTGACCTAAAGGAGGCATTCCGAATGGTGATCCAGAGACAAAAGAATAGGAAGAAG
Source organism: Tarsius wallacei (assembly GCA_963574415.1). Lineage (NCBI taxonomy): Eukaryota > Metazoa > Chordata > Mammalia > Primates > Tarsiidae > Tarsius > Tarsius wallacei. The sequence goes on from CAUYQG010097098.1 coordinate 16,756, forward strand.
GTAAAATTGAACTGCATCTCTTAGGTCATAAACATGCAGAAAAACAAAGAGTGGCATAATGGAAAAAACAAGTGTCAGATGACCTAGAATCTGATCCTGCCTTGGCCATGAACTCCCTTTGCGAGTGTGTGTACGTGATGTTGGATAAGAAATTTTCCCTCTTTGAGGCTCTGGTTTCTTTATCCATGAGATAAGTGAGTTGGACTATTTGAAAGGAGACTGGAAGGAAATGCTAAAGCACAGAAAGTGAAAGTGGTCAGACATGCAGAATAGCATAGCAGTTCAGCAGCTTGGCACTCGAGCCACAACCTGGTCAAAGCGGAGGAATTTAGGACATGATGTTGAACAAGTACTTACAACTCACTTCTCTGGTTATTAATTGCAGGTTTGCAGAAGAGAGCAGACTGTGAATTTACTTAGTTGCCTGTCCCTCTCCTGTGCTTGACACCCTTCTTCTCCCCTCCCTCGGTTATAATAGAAATCTCAGAGATGATATATGCTAAATTGGTAGAGGCCAGGCGTGGTGGCTCACATCTGTAATCCCAGTACTTTGAGAAGCCAAGGTGGGAGGATTGCTGGAGCCCAGTAGCTTAAGACCAGCCTAGGCAACATAGTGAGACCTCATCTCTCAAAAAACCCCCAAAAATTAGCTGGGAGTGGTGGTGTGTGCCTGTAGTCCTAGCTACTTGGGAGACTGAGGCAGAAGGATCACCTGTGTGGTAAATACCATGGTAGATGGAGTCCTGAAGCAGACAGGAGGGGCACTAAACCTCTTCAGATAAGACTTAAGAAAGGATTGTCAGCAGGGCCACTGCCAGTCCATATAGCACCTTTCTGTGGAGCAGAAAAAAAGTGTGCCCTCTCCTCAAAACACCAACTGCTGAAAACTGCCATAAAAATATATAAATCTGTAACATCTTTGCTGTGATTGGCACACCCTTGGTGTGTGCAGCATGCAACCAGTACAGCTATGTCTGGCACCCTGCTTCCCAGAGGAAATAACATTTAAGCTGAGATCCAAAGGTGAGCTAGAGTTAGCAGGCAGCCTACCTGTAGGCCCCAGGCATATCTGAGAATTGGGTCTGCTGCCAAGTGTGCCATTATTTATTTAGGCAGCACAGCCCTCCTGTGGCTGCTCCTGTGTCCTCACTGACGCCACTATCCCTCTGCTTTAGTCTGGTCTCCCCTGGAGCCCAGAGCACTCTCTCCCGGCAGGTCATTCAATCTCCCTAGACCTGTTTGTCTACCAGGGACTAGGTTAAGAGTTAGTTTTCTGGACCATAGCCCTCAGTGGTGCTTAGTTCAAAAGGGAAGAACCCCCAAGAGAAAACCTGATCCTCTCTGAGAGGGCCTAGCCTGGAAGGTAAAGTATCTGCAGGCCTGGGAATTATACATGCAGCTTTTTCCTGATTGGCTGCTAATTATGTCATTCCTTTGACTGCAGTTTTTTTCTTTTCTTTTTTAAAAAATCTGTGGCATTTTCTCAACAGGAGAAATAGATAAAGAGGGAGCATACAATCCTGTTGTTCTTAGAATTCTTAAATAGTAGAAGTAGAAAAAAAGTCACTGCATATTTTCCCCTCCCAGCATTCTTATTGAGGTGAAAATAAACTGCGAATGCAGATTTAAAGGGGAGTAGAAATGGCTTGTTTTTACAAGAGAAAACTGGAGGAGTTTCAAGTGAAGGACAGGGACAGTTCAATCCTCTCTGCTTTAGAGACATTGGAGGCTTGTGTGCTGATGGAATACATATGAATCTCAGATCTTTTATTATAATTATTATTGTTATTTTGGGTCAGAGTCTCACTCTGCTGCCCAGACTGGAGTGCGGTGGCACACTCAACAGCCACTGCAACCTGACCTGTTGGGCTCAGATGATCCTTCCACTTCAACCTTCCAAGTAGCTGGAACCACGGGCATGCACCACCACACCCAGCTAATTTTTTAATCTATTGTAGAGACAAGGTCTTGCCATGTTGCCCAGGCCAGTCTCGAACCCGTGGGTTCAGGCAATCCTCTCGCCTCGGCCTCCCAAAGTGCTGGAATTACAAGCGTGAGCCACTGCGCCTGGCTTTAATGTCAGATCTTTTAGAACCAGTTGACAGGTGGAATTATTTTCCTTCCCCAACCATCAGCAATGCTCTGTAAAGATAGAACAGAGTCACATTTCAATGCCCTGGAAATCGTGATCATGAAGTTATATCCACTTTAGAGATGTTACTGGTTCCCATTCCCAGGATCTACTGCTTATCATAATGCATATTATGATTGTGTTAGGTTACGTTGATAGGTTATGCTAATTATATTATATTATATTATATTCCTGGAAATTCTTTTCATTCTATTCCCCCTCTTTTTTCATACCAGGCTCTTCCAAGATTATTTTAAGGAAGCTTGCTAGAATCCTAGATTGTTCAAGTGGAAGAGCTTTAAAGAGTGTCTGGCTTAGCTCTTCAGATTACAGCCAAGGGGCACCAGCCCAGAGGGGCTTTGAGTGACAAAGGTCAGTCAGGGAGTTAAAGGCAGAGCTTAGGTGTCATGTCCAGTGCTTTTTCTACCACTGACACTGTTTTTTTCTGCCAAGTGATTGATTGGGATGAGTTTTGCCATGGTTCTGAAAAGACTGCTGTCTTCTAGCTACAAATTCCTCTTTTCCAGTTCCTTCCTCTTCCCTCCTGTCTCTTTCTCAAGTTTTGAATCTCATCCAGAAGCCACAACAGGTGTTAGGCCTGCCTCTCAGCAAATCCTGACTCTTGGCTGGCAGGTTCCTGGGGGTGGAGCATGCCCTTGCACCACCCAGTTGACTGCCAGATCAGTTTCAAGGTCTCTCTATAACCTCAGGGCCAGTTCTACTGAAAGGCTTCTCTCTCCTGGGAGCATCTGGTGATTGGCATGGAAAGTCTTCAAAAGTCTGCTCTGAGCTCCCCAAATGTGAATATGTTATTGCAAACTTGCATTAAGTTCCTGAAGATTCTTCTTTTTTGTACTAAGCTTGACACCATGTGAATACGCAATAGAGGCTATTAAAACACGCCTATTGTTGACAGTTTGGGTAATAAAAACTCACCTGATTACCTCAAAACTTCCCAGACTAGCCCCTTTTAGCTTGCTATTCCACTGGAGAAGGTGAGGCTGCTGCAGTGCCAAGCGCAGCACCTTTTATACACTGTATACAAATTTATAATAAATAGGCATAATAGGCTCAGTTTGAGCTTCAATTATGTCTGCTTTTGGAATTCACACAGGTGTGGGCATTTGTGGTGCGGCAGCCATGCGGGTTTTGCTGCTCAGGGGTCTCCCACGGAGAGAGCCTGCAGGAGGGGCGTAAGCTGGCCACTGGCCCCCGGCAGCAGCACCTTCGGGATCTGCTGCGGCGTTCACACCCTGGGTATGCTTTCCCTGGCCTTCTCCTGCCACTGACTGAGCACCGCAGACATACTAAAGCCAGGCCGTTCCTGACCAAAACTGGCTCCTCTAATGGGCAATCTCCGTTCTGCAGCTCCCCAGCAGTCTGGCTGAGACTTTCTCAGAGCTGCATTGAAGTCTGGGGCTCCTCCTTCCCGATCCTTCTTCCTTCCCTCTCTTTTTTTCCACTGGTGTCAGACTTGTATCACAGTCCGAGGCTCTCTCACCTACTCCCACTCCCTCTCCCCTTTATCCTTCACAGACGTTTCTCCCAAAACATATTTTGTATTTCTTACTCCATCTTGGCACCTGCTTCCAGGAGGACCCAAATAGATAACCTCTGACTTAGTAAGCCCAACTCACCAAAAGTCCATTTTCCATGAAGTCTTTAGATCTCTCTTAGGAAGGAACTCATCCTAAGAAAAGCAAGGAGATCGGCAATGTGGGTTTCAGGAACAGAATTCTCAAAATCATAAAGGAAGGCCGGGCATAGTGGCTCAAGTTTGAAATCCTGGCACTTTGGGAGGCCGAGGCGAGAGGATTGCCTGAGTTCAGGGGTTTGAGACCAGCCTGGGCAACTTGGTGAGACCTCATCTCTACAATGAATCAAAAAATTACCTGGGCGTGGTGGAATGTGCATGAAGGTCCAGATACTTGGAAGGCCGAAGCAGAAGGATTGCCTGAGTCCAGCAGGTCGAGGCTGCAGTGACCGTGAGCATGCCATTGTACTCCAGCCTGGACAACAGAGTGAGACTCCAACTCAAAAAAAAAAAAAAAAAAAAATCATAGAGGAATGAGTCCAAAATCAACACTAGGCTTATCAACACTTGTTTCTTGGTCTTCCTGTGGCCCTATCTCAACCATCATGGGCTTATGCTTAGTAATTTGTAGAGGGGAAATGAGGGTTAGGAAGAAATCAGCAAAACACAGAAGAGAATCTTTACTGAAAAATCTGTGAGTCAAAAGGACGTAAATAATACTTACTAAAACCCATGTGACGAAGTATAGCATGATGGAGAGAGAGAGGTAGTCTTCTCTGTACCCTCCATGTAATGAATTCTAGGCGCTAGGAACTCTAGAAGGGTCCATGGCATCTGGCATCTCAACAACACAGCATGGAGAATCACTCTCTGGCCCTCTCAAAAATTAAGAGGAACATTTCTTAAGGAGCTACGGTCCTTAGTTAACAGGTAGAGGTGAGACGTTACAAAGCTATATATGAATTTGAATCACAGACTATCGTAGCTGAAATGAACTGCAGAGATCACTCAGTCTGCTGGATTTCAAACAACATTCCATAGAGATTCTCAAGGTCCTGGGGAAAGGAGTGCTGCAGATGAAATATAAATGTTTGATCGTTAAAAGAAAGAAGAGATTAATTTAATTTGATGCAAGAGGGTATTTGAATAAGGGGATGAACAGATGAATTACTTTTTCTTTTTCTTTTTTTCCAAGTTGGAGTCTCACTCTGTTGTCCAGACTGGAGTGCAGTGGTCGCTCCTGGCCACCGCAGCCCCGACTTGCTGGGCTCAGGCAATCCTTCCGCCTCAGCCTTCCAAGTAGCTGAAACTACAGGCGCGCGCTACCACACCCGACTAATTTTTTGATTTACTGTAGAGATGAGGTCTCTACAGTTGCTCAGGCGGGTCTCAAACCTGCGGGCTCAGGCAATCCACTTACCTCGGCCTCCCAAAGCGCAGGATTATAGGCTGAGCCACCGAGCCCGGCCTCAGATGAATTACTTTAGATCAAATGACTAATAAATGGAGGTGCTGAGAATCCTGCTTTCCCAGTTTCTTCTTTTTTTTGAGTTGGAATCTCACTCTGTCGCCCAGATTGGAGTGCAGTGGCACGCTCAAGGCCACCGCAGCCTCAACCTGCAGGGCTCAGGCAATCCCTCCGTCTCAGCCTTCCAGTAGCTGGAACTACAGGCACACACTACCACGTCCGGCTTATTTTTTGATTTATTGTACAGACAAGGCCTCACCAAGTTGCCCAGACTGTTCTTGAACCCCTGGACTCAGGCAATCATCTCGCTTTGGTCTCCCAAATTGCTGGGATTACATGCTTGAGTTACCGCGCCCGGCCTTTCCCAGCTTCTTGTGTGACCTTGCATGGGACTTTAGCTATTACTTTTGTCATGTGGTGACTGTGAGCACATTACCCAGAATGGAAAGAATTTGGGGGTCATGGAATATGTTTTGTCTCCATATTCCTATTCCCAGGAGAGAGGCATATTGGGTCTGCCTTTCGGATGCAACTGGGTGACTCTAACCAAGTATGCTTTTCCTGGAGTCTGGTTTTCATTAGTTTTATATCCTCAGGCTCACAAGTCAGCCAGGACAGGGATGCTGACAGAAAGGCCTAATGGAAAGAATATGTTTGCTTCCAATTTAGAATAAAAACAACCACACCCACAGATCAAAACCCATGGAAACTCCTACTACTCTGAAGCAGTGTATACAGAGCGGCATTTCTGAAAGAGTTCTAAGAGATACTTAATATGCTCCTGAAAAAGGGTTCCATGTCAAATACTTTTGGGCAATGTTTCATATTATATCCCTGTCTTGGAGGTTCGTGTTGCACATAGAAAAGTCTCTGAAGAGTTCTGCAAAAGATGTCTACCTTAACCCAGTGTTTTACAAATGTGCTTGTTGATGGAAACTTTTATTCATGGAAATCTATCATTATACAGAACACACTTGGGAAATGCTGTAGTAAAGACTACAGGCTGGGAACAAAGAAGATCTGGGTTGTGTTCCTGGTTCTGCCACTAACCTGCATTTCTTTGACTCTTTGAACTTCAGTTTCCTCGTCTGCAAAAGAAGAGTGTTAGAATCAATTGGAGAGAAAAGGGGCTACAATTTGTTGAACACCTATTCTGTACCAGGTGCTAGGTGTGCCATCAAGGCCAGTGCTTAGAAGGGCCCTGCAGTGGCTTTAATACTATGCCATCACCATCTTGAACATCTTGGTATTTTTTGAATGAGGAACCCACATTTTCATTTTGTATTGGGGCTTGTAAACTGTCTAGCTAGTTCTATGTGCCATGATCTCTACTCTTCATATCAGTCTAATGAGACTGTGTATATATTTTTATTTGTGATATACAGATATGGAGGTTGAGAATCAGAGAGGTTCAATAAATTGCTCAAGGTCACCCAGGGAGTGAATAGCAGAGCCAGAATTCCAATCTAGTCTGTCTGGCTCTAAAGCTTTTTGCTCTTCCCTCTAGACCAGCTGCCAGTGCAAACATGCTGTGATTCTAAGAGTCTTTATTCTTTAAACTACTATTAGATCTGTCTCACTGTTTAAGTGACAAAATAACTGTGTTAATCCCACTCACTGTCTGAGTGCATATCTGGCTAAATGAATTAGTGAGTGATGAACTAGATGTCAGTGAATGAATGGCTAGATGGCAGGGAATGAATGGCATGGAGTCCAATAAACCCGGTTCTGCCAGTTACTAGCCATGTGACCTTGGGCAGCCCACTTGACTTCTCTAACTCATAGGTACAATGTGAGGATTAAATGAAATCATGCATTGCCTAATATGTGGTAATTCTTCAATAGATTAGTACTGTTCTTTTATTAACCTGGCTAGGCTGGATTTGCTATTGTGATATCAGATCTCCAAATATCGTAACCCATTTGATTTGTTCAATAACAAGTACAAGAACATTATATATATAAAATATTCTATTCTATATATATATAGAGAATAGATATATATTTACATCTATCTATCTATATCTATCTATCTATCTATCTATCTATCTATCTATCTATCTATCTATATATAGAGAGAGAGTCGCAGTCTCACTCTGTGCCCAGGCTGGAGTGCAGTGGCACACTCACAGCTACGGCAGCCTTGACCTACTGGGCTCAGGCAATTCTTCCACCTCAGCCTTCCAAGTAGCTGGAACAACAGGTGTGCACCACCATGTCTGGTTTATTTTTTTTTTAATTGTATAGACGAGGTCTTGCCAAATTGCCCAGGTTTGTCTCAAATCCCTGGGCTCAGGCAATCCTCTCGCCTCCACCTTCCAAAGTGCTGGGATTAGAAAACTTTTTTTCTAAATCAAATCAAATTTTTTTTTTTTTGTCTAACTCAAATCCAATTAAATTTAGCTTTACCATGGCCTGCCAGGTTGGTAGGACATCTAATTTCAGAGACTTTGTGGGGAGGCAAAAACCCCAAGGCTTACCCAATCTAGAAAACCTGGGGCACTGGCCGGGCTCGGTGGCTCAGCCTGTAATCCCGCGCTTTGGGAGGCCGAGGTGAGTGAATTGCCTGAGCCTGCGGGTTCGAGACCCACCCAGGCAACTTGGCGAGATCTCATCTCTACAATAAATCAAAAAAATTAGCCGGGCGTGGTAGTGCGTGCCTGTAACCCAGGCTACTTGGAAGGCTGAGGTGGAAAGATCGCCGGAGCCCAGCGGGTCGAGGCTGTGGTGGCTGGGAGCGTGCCACCGCACTCCAGTCTGGGCAACGGAGTGAGACTCCAACTCAAAAAAAAAAAAAAAGAAAGAAAAAAGAAAAGAAAACCTGGGGCACAATATTCAGTCAATTGTAACTGGGGTGAAGATGCTCATTGTCCAAGCAGGTGTGGACCAGTCAGTGGTATCTGATCCATTTGTTCAAAGTATTTTATTCCTTCCATTATAAACCTGGTCCCCAAGAACTTCTGTATGGCTCCCAAAGCTATGACTTGGTATTTATTCCCCAGGTGTCCTCATAGTCATCACTACCAGAGATACTCGGAGGGTACTGGGAGAGCAATGGCCAACAATGTTTTTCCCCTGGTGTGGACAATTACGCACAGGTCCCCACCATTCCTCCATTCTCCTGGTTTTGTAGAATCCAGCCCTGGTACCCTTTAGTCCTAGAGCTTTTCCTTTCCCAAACGACCTAATCCCATCCCTGCAGGGATTTATACTTGGGAAAGGGAAGCCTCCAAATTCCCCCTCCCCAAAGTAAGGGAAGCCCCGCAACCTATATAAAGGACGGACTGTCCTTCTCAGTAGGGTATACAGGAAAATTACCTTTAAATCTTTTTACTAAATCCACAGTAGAAATCATTAATTCACTCAATTACACAATGTTCTCAAGTGTTTTCATCTTCTGTGAAGACTCTCATGACCCCTTTCTCCCTTGGCAGCTATATTTTGCATCTAAGTCTATATATCTTACCCTTATTGCAAACTGGGGGGAAATGGGTGTGAGAAAGTGGCAGGACTAGACATTATGTTGCTGATTATCTCCATTCCTGGTGAGAATTGTCACAGCCAGTTGTTTGGAATTCCACATTTCAAATCTTCAGAACCCCTTGGAACAATGAGAGCAGTGGGTGGGAAAAAACAGGCTTTGGAAGCTTTGACTTACGGGAATAAGTTTAGATGAATGGCACAGAGGGCTTGGTGCAAGGGTATGGGAACAGACTAGGACACTGGTGTCCCTGGAATAGGTAAAAGAGACGGAAGCAATGGCCAACAATGTTTTTCCCCTGGTGTAGACAATTACGCTGGGTGTCTGCCAGGTCAAGGGCAAAATCCTGTGCTCAGAAGTAGCAGTAGGGTTGTAGACCGGTAATGCTGGGCCCTCTAGTGGCTGGTTCTTATTCAATGAATATGTCTGACTTTTTTTCTACATTGCCAGCCTCTATCATTGCCTTGTCTTCTTTTTGGTTTGCTAGAACCACTGACTGCCGCCATCTGTATTCCGCCATCCCAGTGCTCTGTCATCACTGACTTTGAAACAGGCTCAGTGCTAGGGCACAGTTCTCGAGAGAGAGATTCATTCCCTTGGAAACAGACGGAGAATTGCATGCAGGTTTTGGGGAAGTGCTCTTGGGAAATAAGGAAGTGAGGAAGCAGATGTGGGCAGAGGAAGAAACTAACTTACACTGTGGTTGCCATGGAAGTCTCAGCTGATCCTATGGGGGTCCTGGAGCTGAGAGGGTCCCCCAGAGTTGCCCCAAATCGGGGTGATGGAACCAGACCATTGGATCCCCACATCAGTCCATTATTGGTTGTGAGCCACCCCAGGAGGGGGTGTAACCTTGGTGAGACAGTTCCCTGTGGCCCAGGGCGATGTGCAGCGAGGGATGAAATTGTTCATCAAGTATTGATTTTTCTTTCCTGTCATTCATTTCAGACTCTCTTGTTCTCAGGAGCTCATTCTCTGTGACCGTTTAACCGCTGCCACAGATGGTTCTCTGATTTCACCCAGACAGATCTTGTTCTTGGTTTCTTAGCAGCATCTGAAAGAGAATTCTTTTCCTATGACAAGGCTGGCTGAAAGCCTTGCTTTGTCTAATTCTCCTATGCCTAGACAAATATCTTGGATATTACCATACTATTGAGAGGAGAGACCAGACTCACTAGTGCCAGGGGAAAAAAGAAAGCAAAAATCACACTCCCAAGACAGGCTTAGTTATACACCTTCACCTCCACCCGCCCCCCAAAAAAACATGATCTAATCAGAGTAGCAGCATTTCTTCCTTCCTGGCAGGGTTGTGCATGTTTCTATCTTGACCAGTCCTGGGAGGAGAGAGAAGAGGGTAGGGTGAAGACCACTATCTGTCCAATAGAATTCATTCTCTCCTTCTTCCATAGTTATAAGTGTTTGGCTGGGACATGACTACCCAGAGAGGCACCTCATTTACCAGTTCCCCTTGCAGCCAGTTGTGGCTATATTGACTAAGCCCTTTTTAATGGATCTGAGCCAAAGAGATGTGTGCAGCTTCTGCTTTGCTTGCTTAAGAGTAAATCTCCGGCCCTGGACTTCTGTTCTTTCTCTTTCTTTCTAAACCAGAAATATTTCTATAATCATGACGTTGGAAGCTACATGTTGAAGATGGCAGACATTATCCTAGGTCCCTGAATGATTGGGTGGAGCAGAGTCATGAACCTACATTGGACCTTCTCATTGAATCCTACCAGTTCTTCAATCCTGCTGCAAATTCCACTTTCTCCAAGAAACGTTCATGAATACTTCCCTCTCCTCTTATTGGTGATCACGTTAGTATTGGTACACCACATTTTCTGGCACTTGATGATATTATTTCCTACTTGGTTCTGTTCAGTGTTTTGTTGTTTTTGTTCTTTGTTTGGTGTGTGCTTCTTGTCTCTTAAACTGAAAGGAGCTCCCAAGATATGACACTCTGCTTCTACTCCCATTTGCCTGACAATACAGCTGTAGTGGATCATGATGGAGCCCCCCACAGGTCCCCTTAACCAGGCCACTGTGAGTGTTGGCTACCACCAGCTCAGAGCTGCCTTCTTCTCCAGATATTTGGCCTCAGCCATATGTGAGCATATCTGGGAGGCCAAGTGCCCCTGTAGCAGACAGCAGCCAATGACTGACTGATACAGGGGAGTAAAAGATAGCCACAGAAGGTGAGGTCAATTCTGTGATGTAAAAGGAGCTTCAGAACCTTCCAGAGGGGCTGGGTGCAGTGGCTCACACCTGTAATCCCAGCACTTTGGGAGTCCAGGGTTAGAGGATTGCCTGAGTCCAGGAATTTGAGACCAGCCTGAGAAAACTGGTGAGACCTCATCTCTACAATAAATCAAAAAATTAGTTAGGCATGGTGGCACATGCCTGTAGTTCCAGTTACTTGGAAGGCTGAGGTGGAAGGATCACCTGAGCCCAACAGGCCGAGGCTGTCGTAGCCATGAGTGTTCCATTGCACTCCAGTCTGGGTGACAGAGTGTGACTCTGGCTCAGGGAAAGAAAAAAAAAGAACCTTCCCTTCCAGAGAAATCAGGCTGTTGCTGATCTCCAACCAAGAGCACTTCCTTGCTTAGCTTTCTTCCTCTGCTCTAGCCTGCAATATCTCACAGCTGCCACCCTTCTCCATAGAATTGCCCTCATCTAATGGAAACCACCTCACAACCCCCATCTTGTCCCCCATTTCTGGCAGAGTGTCTCACAACCAATAGCTGACTGCTTTGGGGGTACAAAAGGCCAGCTCCAAGGGAATGTAATTCTGCACTGTGGTTTATGTCCTCTATATAACAGTTCTAGCCATGGCTAGACATGACCTGAAACACTCTTCGTTTGACTTTTTCCTTTTCCTGTCGATTTCACTCTCTCCCTTGCAGGTTTCTCCTGAAAAGCACTTCCTATCAACAAGTGCTTGTCTCAGGGTCTGTTTCTAGGAGCTCCAACTGCAGGCCACTGGTGTCAGTACCCTGCCATTCTTTTCCCAAATGAGTCACTTTCTCACTCATTTCTGGGGACTGTTCAGATCCATGTTCTGGGCTGTGTATGCCATGGGACCTAAATTGGGTTGAAGGTGCATGAATGCGCACTAGATCAAAAACATCTGGGCTTTTTGGAAGTATTTGTAAGAAATAACTACTACATAGGGTTGTTATGAGGATATTAAAAGCTGAATGAGTTCAAGTGCGTAAAATGCTTAGATCAGTGCCTAGCATGAAGTAAATGCTCTTAAGGGTTAGTTAAGGGGATTCTTTGATCTTTTTTGTTTACTTATGTATCCCAACTGTTCCTAGATGAGTGTTCAGCACATAGTAGACACTCAAGAAGTATCTGTTGACTGAATGATTATAGAAGTTTTGCTTTGAGGGATCAAGGTGATGTGCTGGGATTTGGCCAGCAGAGGGCAGAACCTGTGCAGACAAAGCTTGTCCGGGCTGAGCGTGCTAGTGGGACAGAGCTCCCAGACTCGCGGCTGGGATGAGGGCTGAGAGCGCTCAGAATATCTGAGTGTTTAAATTTTACCCCTTTAAAATCCTAGAATTTTATTTATTCCAACCCTGGGTGTGTTTACTGAGATATACTGAGCTCTTACTTCATGAATTCAGACACATCAGTTGTTCCAGGCCCTGAAATCCCTGGAGTTACCCTGGTGTCTGTAGCTCTTTTTGTTTCTTTTTCTTTTTTTTCTTGAGTTGGAGTCTTACTCTGTTGCCTAGGCTGGAGTGCAGTGGCACACTCACGGCCACCCAGCGTCATCCTTCCACCTCAGCCTTCCGAGTAGCTGGAACTACAGGCGCGGGCTACCACGCCTGGCTTATTTTTTAATTTAGTGTAGAGAAGAGGTCTTGCCAAGTTGCCCAGACTGGTCTTGAACCCCTGACCTCACCTCGGTCTCCCAGAGTGCTGGGATTACAGGCTTGAGGCACCGCGCCCAGCTTTTTTTTTTTTTTTTTTTTTTTTTTAGTTGGAGTATAAAACTGTCGCCTAGGAAGGAGTACAGTTCCACGATTAAAGCTCACCCCAGCCCCAACTTCTTGGGCTCAGGTGATCCTTCCATCTCAGCCTCCCAAGTAGCTGCGACTGCAGCCATCACATCCAGCTCATTTAAAAAATCGTTTTGTAGAGACAAACTCTCTTGTGTTGCCTAGGGTGGTCTTGAACTCATGGCCTCAAGCAATCCTCCTAAAGTGCAGGGATTACAGGCATGAGCCACCACACCCACCGCCCCCTGCCCCCTGCCCCCCGCCCCCGTAGCTCCTCTTTTGAATTTGTGAGCTATCCCACACTCTTCTCATAAGTTCCCTTTTGTACTTACGCTAGTATTTGTTCGGTGTCTATAACTTGCAAGAAAAATAATTTGTATAACTTTATTATTAAACCCTGTGAGTGGTGTGAGGACTGTGTGAAGGCGAGCCTCCTCCACAGATGGGGACACCAAAGTCAGAGTCATGACATGGGGACTGCTTCCTGCTCATCTCCGCAGCCAGCCTGCTCTCCCTAGGAGGGGATTCCCCCACATTTCTGCCTCCAAGCTTCCCTGGTCTTTTTCCCTCCATTTACTCTGTCCAGTCAGATCTGTGTTATCAAACCCTGGTTCCAGTTCTAGCTTCCTCTGATGCCCCTAGAGTCTGGTCGGTCTCAAACCCCCTGATAGCATTCATCACCTGATCATTCATTCTTACTCTCAATTGCATTCCATGTTTTATTTGGAAGTCTGGGCTGGGTGGTCTCTAAAGTCCTGTCAGCTGTGGGCTTCTGAATCTGTTGTCTTCCCAAATGTCACATTTCCTTGAGGAGGGCGCCACCTTCTCCCTCAAAAAGAGACGAGGAAGGACTTGAACACACATGGGACGCAGCACAAGTTTGCAGAGTCAATATCATTGCTCACGGAAGCAAATGTGTCCTGTGATCCTGCATTCATGAAACACATACCAAGAGACATAGGCATTTGTTTTTATTTTTTCAAGGTGGAAGTAGCACTTCCACTTGTATCATAAAAAGGAAGTCTCCCAGATCACCAATACTCCAAGCCACTAGATCAGCCATTGGTCTTTTGCTACTTTTATATGTTTGTTCATGGGCTTCTGCTGTTAATAAAGTCTATCTTTGCCTGGAAAAAGTTCTTTTCTACAAGGCTGAGGTCTGCCAGGCCCTTATGGAAGTCTCCTTTTATTATACAAGTAACATACTTATGGTCAAGTAAGGCAAGTATTACATAAATTTATAAAGTGTAAAGAGAAAATCACCCATAATCCTATTCCTTAGAGATAACTGCTATCAAAATATTTTTTCAGAGTTCTGCTATACACAGATATGTATGTTTCATGGAGCCTTCTGGGGACCATATGGAGATCCCTTAAATCAAAACTGGACAAACAGAACAATGGGTGGTAGCAGCCTGGGATTTGTCAAGTGTTCCCCCAACACATTACATGTAATTGAACCATATGAAACTTATATTCTGATATTCAGCTGTTTCTGACTTCTAAGCACAGTGATTTCATATGGTTCAACCTAATGTCTGTGAAACCTAGACTGTCAGAATTGAGAGAACCTTAGAGACTTTCAAGTCTAACTATTTCATTAGGTTGAAGAGGAAAAAGGATCAGGGGAAGGAGTCCAACCTAGGATCATACACCACATTAGTGGCAGAATCAGGGCTGGTTCTCCTTCCACTGAACCATGTTCCTGCCTTTCATATGCTGCTTCTTTTAATATAATAATCTTTTAGGTATGATAATAATCTTCTAGAAGTAGATTTCAATATGATATTAGAAAAATTTTCACAGAACTCAAAAAAAATGGAAGAGGCTGCTTTAGAGGTAGTTTAGTCCCCTTGGCTGGAGATGTGGCCGGAAGGGGCCCTTGAGGGACATGAACGGTGGAGCCAATGAGGCATAACAGTCAGGGCCTTGACTCACACGGGCGCCTTCCCAAGGTCCTGAAAGGAGCCCTAACAACATGTTAGCATGCTGATATCTTTTTGTAATATTTGCAAAAGTAAGATATTTTCCAATTCTTTTTTTTTAAAGAGTGTCCCCAGAATTGCAGAACCTTCAGGCATGGAGGGGCACAGCTTTGAAAAGCATTAGTCAAGGAGACCGGAGCTCCTGGGTTCCAATCATGGCACCACTCAGGCCCAAGGGGCAGCTTGGCATTTGCCCTGCTTTTTTCACGGGGGAGGGAGGCAAAGTCACAAATGTAAAATGTGCTGAAAAACATCAAATGTGGACAAATATCAGTAACATTACTCAGATTTCCTATCTGCGGTATAGAGTAATCATCACTGCTTCTTGTGGCTGTTGAAGATAACATATTAGAAAAAATGTTCCCAGAGCATCTTCCTGTTTCCCTTTCCTCTGCTACCACTTCCTCTTCTCCTTTCTCCAACTCCTGGACCCCCAATACTCCGGCCACTAGACCAGCCATTGGTCTTTTGCTGCTTTTATATGTTTGTTCACGGGCCCCTGCTGTTAATCAAGTCTATCTTTGCCTGGAAAAAAATCCTTATCCACAAGGCTCGGGTCTGCCAGGCCCTCTTCTCCCACCGTAATGATGACTCTTTTCACACCGTTTCTTGTTGATCTTACAGATAAGGATATCGAGGCATGGTGTGGTCCATAGCGGAGTTCTGGCGGCCCCGGAAGCAATCCTCAGATGTCTTGATCGGCCACGATCCTGGCCCTCTAGGATTAGATCATAGACACACGGTTCTTGATGTACACGTGATAGGGGTCACTACGCTTGTCCACTTTGTGGGAGCGGGTGTATCCCAGGATGAGGCTGCCCACAGTCACAGCAAATAGAAACATGACGAAGAGAATGTACATGTAGGAGTTGTCATCACGGCCAGGTAGGCTGGTCCGCCGCTCCTCAGTCTGGTTGTCTGGCCCTGGCCCTGACCCTGGGCGGCAGAGCAAATTGCTGTGAAGAGTGGCATTTAGAGCCTTCAGCACAGCATGCAGGCTCTGGTACCAGGTCTCAGTCCCATTGATGGTCTCCATAGCAACGGGGATTGAAGCAAGGGAAGAACCGGAGGATGCTCTGGTGGTGAGAGAAAAGAGAGAGGGGATAGCTTCTGTCACCTGCAGCTTGCATGACCTCCCCAATCCTCAGGCCCCAGCTAAATCTCAACATCGTAGCTTATTCTAGCTACTTGTTTACTTGTCTGTCTTCTCTATGAGACCACAGGTTCAACAAAGGCAGGGACTGTGTTTGTTCTATTCACTGCTAGGTAGGAGCCCTTATGACAGCACTCAATAGGTGCTCAATAAATACTAATGATACGAGACTTTATGACGGCACTCAACAGGTGCTCAATTAATACTTGTGGAATAAAGCCTTCCCTGACCATTGTAACCCATGTTAATCTCCTCTTTCTTCGGAGTCTATGTCACTGAACTTCAGGTTAGAAGGACCTTAGGGATTATTTAACCTAACTCTTTCTGTTTTACACACAGGGAAACTGAGGCCTAGAGAGAATAAGTGGCTTGCCTATGATCAGAGAGAATATAGGAGGCAGAGCCAAGATAGAAAACCCTACTCTTCAGTGGTCAGCTCAGAGCTTCTTCCCCTTCCATGCCAGCTCTCAGTGGGACTGTGTGGCCCCATTAGAAGACATTCGTCAGAACCCTCCTTCAGCACAGTTCCTTCCAGAGACTCCACAGGCACCATTTAGAAGATACATGGGGGCCAGATGCGGTGGCTTATGCCTATAATCCCAGCACTTTGGGAGGCCGAGGTGAGAGGATTGCCTGAGCCCACGGGTTTGAGACCAGCCTGGGCAACTTAGCAAGAACTCGTCTCTACAATAAATCAAAAAATTAGCCGGGCATGGTGGTGCACACCTGTAGTCCCAGCTACTTGAAAGACTGAGGGGAAGGATCACCACTGCACTCCAGCCTGGGCAACAGATTGAGATTTTGACAGAAGGAGAAGGAGAAGGAGGAGAAGAGAAAAGACCCTGGCCAGGCTCGGTGGCTCAGCCTGTAATCCCAGCACTTTGGGAGGCCGAGGTGAGTGGATTGCCTGAGCCTGAGGGTTTGATACCAGCCCGGGCAACTAGGCGAGACCTCATCTCTACAATACATCAAAAAAATTAGCCGGGTGTGGTAGCGCACGCCTGTGGTTCCAGTTACTTGGAAGGCTGAGGCAGAAGGATCGCAGGAGCCCAGCAGGTTGATGCTACGGTGGCCATGAGCATGCCACTACACTCCAGCCTGGGTGACAGAGTGAGACTCCAACTCAAAAAGAAAAAAAGAAAAAGAAAAGACTCAGGCACCTCAACTATCCTGTTTTCTGAAACCAGTGATGTACCTGGCATATAACAGGTGATCATAAATGTTCCTTTTCCTTTCTCTCAGAGATCCTTGTAGTATGACAGCCTTGCATCCTGGTCTCTGAAAAACCATATGTCATTCCCTTTACGCAAGACTCCACATACACTTCCTTCAGGAAGACTCTGTCCTCAACCACACTCCACAAGCTTTATCATCGCAGCCTTCCCTCCCCCCCGCCCAGCACTTATATATAAGGCGATGTGTGGCTGTCTGCTTGTTGAAGGGTGTCCTCAGATCACATGATCCTGGTCAGCAGCATTATGCTTCTTCCCCAAGTCTTGGGAACTGCCCTGAGATTGGCTGGGTGCTCTCCTTTCCCAGCGAACTACTGTGAGACTGGCGGGGTGCTCTCCTTCTCTCAACATTCTCCAGAAAAGATGTCCGCTTTAAGGACGTCTCTATCTTTTTTTTTTTTTTAGACATAGTCTTACTCTGTTGCCCAGGTTGGAGTGCAGTGGCACAATCATGGCTACCGCAGCCTTGACCTGCTGGGCTCAGGTAATCCTTCCGCCTCAGTCTTCCAAGTAGCTGGAACCACAGGTGTGTACCACCATGCCTGGCTAATTTTTTGATTTGTTGTAGAGATGCAGTCTCACCAAATTGCCCAGTTTTTAGGAGGTAGAGGAGGTAAGGGAAGAAAACATGAGCAATGACACAGAAAGTACATTAAATGTTTAGAAGAATAGGAAGACACATAAAGAGGTTAGAGTGTAAGTTGCGTGGGCTCAAGCAATCCTCCCACCTTGGTCAAAGTGTTGGGATTATAGGTGTGAGCCACTGCACCCTGCCAAGTGGAAGAGGATTTAACAAAAAAAATTTGTTTTGAGTTGGAGTCTCACTCGGTCGCCCAGGCTGGAGTGCAGTGGCACACTCACCGCCACCCCAGAGTCAACCTGCTGGGCTCTGGTGATCATTCCGCCTCAGCCTTCCAAGTAGCTGGAACTACAGGCACGCCCTACCATGCCTGGCTAATTTTTTTAAAAAATTTACTGTAGAGACAAGGTCTCGCCAAATTGCTGGGGCTGGTCTCGAACCCGTGGGCTCAGGCAATCCACTTGCCTCGGCCTCCCAAACTGCTGAGATTACAGGCTGAGCCACCGAGCCCGGCCTTTAGTTTTTGAGAAGCAAATATGTACACATGGGGGGAAAAAGGAAGCAGAACATGCAATGAAGATGAATCTTCCTGTTCCTGGTCTTCCAGGGCTCCTCCCCAGGACAGTCACTGCTACGTTTTTGTAGACGTCATCGAGAAAGGTTTTTATCTGTCAGAGTACAGGGAGGGCAATCTCAGTCTGGAAAATTCACCAAACAGCAGGCAAGTCACTGGCTCTGTGTTGACTGCAGGAATCTCCTTGTGAATGCTCTAAAGCTCCTCAGCCCCTCTGCTTCTTCAGGGTGCCTCTGGACACATCCGGGGTCTCAGTAAAGACTTCACGAGCTGGAACGGCCCAGAGCTGGAAAGCAGAGGAGGAGGCAGAAAAGGAAGGAACCAGACACACAGAACAAACTTTAGAACCAGGATGGATCACCCAAGGCCAGGCCCAACGGGTTGTGCAACTGTCCTGGTGTGGGCTCTGACCCCCTCCCAAGGCCTCTGTCCTTCCTGCAGCAGCTGGGTCAGTCGAGGGTTGCAGTTACAGGAACTGTGCAGTGGCCAACGGGCATCTGATTGCTGTCCCCCACCAGTAGGCTTACAATGTCTTGACTGGGTGACTTTACGAGAAACCTCAGTTTAATATGTGGACTCCCACTTAGGGACTGGCTAATGGTGCAGCCTAAAACATCCCCTTTCCCAAGAGCACTGGTATCTTAGGAGGCTTTTAGAATCCCAAGGGGATGATGTGAGTGGTAGGGTGGCAGTTGACAGTTAGGTTGATATTTTATTTTATTTTTGAGTCGAAGTCTCACTCCGTCGCTCAGGCTGGAGTGCAGTGGCACGCTCACGGCCACCCCAGCGTCGACCTGCTGGGCTCCGATGATCCTTTTGCCTCAGCCTTCCAAGTAGCCAGAACTATAGGTGTGTGCTACCATGCCCAGCTAGTTTTTTGATTTACTGTAGAGACATGGTCTCGCCAAGTTGTTGGGGCTGGTCTCAAACCTGCGGGCTCAGGCAATCCACTCGCCTCAACCTCCCAAGGTGCTGGGATTACAGGCTGAGCCACCGAGCCCGGCCTGGGTTGATATTTTACATAGGAACAAATGATGTGTCTATTCAGGTACACAGGGTATAAACATGGCCACAGAATTAGCAGTATCTGTAGCACAGCCGTGTTGTGAAAATTAAAAACCATTATATAGTGCTTGGCACTAGACCCTCCACAGATGGTGGTGGTATTATTTTTGTAGCACAAAGACTGGAAAGGCCTTCAGAGCCCATCTAGTCTAAATACCCTCATTTTACAGTGAGGGAAATGGGAACTCAGGGTGCTGTCTTGGTTCAACTCCTACTTGTGTGACTTTGGGCATGTGACTTCCCTTTTCTAGGCCTTGGTTTCTGTCTGCATCTGTTCTAACATCCCGTGACAGTACAAATCACAAGACCATGCCATGAGACCACGGAAGATTGGCGAGTTTGGTGGGAGAGACACTTTGGGGCTTTCTAGAGCCCCTCAAATCCCAAGATAGAGAAGGCTGCAGAGTTTTCTCACAGGTTAAGATGCTTCTGAGCCCTGGGACTTACTTACACCTGATATTCCAGCTTAGATAAACTGAGGGCCAAATTGGCTGACTTGTTCACTTTTTCTCTTAACAGCTCACCTGCCAGGATGATCTAACTTGGGGAGTGGACAGTCTCTGTGTGGAAAGTGGGGGTAGGGGACTGTGTGGAGGACAGGGTATCTTAGGAGCCTTTTAGAATCCCAAGGGGATGATGTGAGTGGTAGGGTGGCAGTCGACAGTTGGGTTGATATTTTATTTTATTTTTGAGTCGAAGTCTCACTCTGTCGCTCAGGCTGGAGTGCAGTGGCAGAGTAGACTAGGGTTGTGAGGGGAGTGAAGATTTACGAAATCTTCCATCTCTCGGGCCCTCCTGCCAGGGCCTCTCTGGATAGACCAGGATGTGTGTGGTTCTGACAGGAGTAGCAAAGAGGCCTGGGTTTGTGTGGAGGTGAAGGCCAGGTGCAAGGCACCCTGTTCGGGTCAGAAGAGGGCTAATAAGGGAATAGGCTGGTTCTCTGTGACCTGCTTCTAGGTCTCAGGTGGAGGCCTGGTAGCCAGCAGCACTGGGAGTTTGACTCCTTTTTCTAGGCTCCTTGGCCACCCTCTCCAGGACAGTCACTGAGCACAAAGCTCCTTGGATGGGAGAGACGTTTCTTTCCCTGGAGAGGCCTTGATTTGAAACAGGAGATAGACCAGTTAGGAAGGAAGGTGAGCAGGTGGCCAAGCTGAAAGGGACTTTAAAGATTACCTGGAATCTAAATTCTAGGCCAATCCCTTCATTTTGTAGATGAGAAAACGGGAGCTCAGAAAGTGACTAGTCCAAACTGACACAACCCGTAAAAACCACTTGGACAAGAACCCAGGACTCTGGGGTGCTGTTGGGGTGCTCTTTCCGCTACAGATATCAGTGTTCCTTTGTATCTGAGCTGCTTATCACACCAAGCACAGCCTACTGGTGTCATGGGGCACCAGTTTCTCTAACTCCGCCACTACTGCATTTTCCTGCACTACAGGTTCTCACCAGTCTCTCCAGTCAAGGACCCAGTGAGGGGGGAGTTTGGTAAGTTTAGGAGGAGTTAGCCTCCCTTCATATTTTCATCACCCAATGCCCCTTCTACTCCAGACGTCCTTCTGATCCCCCAGACAAGCCAGACTCACTCTTTTCCTCCACACTGCTTGTTCCTGCTAGTTCCTTCATGTTAGTAGGTTCTCACTGAATATACTTGCCTTGAATTTGTCCCGTCTCTAACTTGGAAGTTGGGGCATAAAGATGTGATCTGAAGGATGACCTGGGTGTCTTAGTGAGAGTTCTGTCAGCTCTCTGGGGAAAAGTGAAACTCCACCATTGGTTCTTTTAGTTTCCCTACTGCTCTGTGTCAACTATTCTTTCAGGAGTGTCTTAAGTGTCTGGAAATGGAGTGCGGAAAGGCAGGTAGAAAAAGTCACATAAAGCAGGTAGGGGACCCAAAGAAAACTTCTGGGACGTGCATTTCTACCGCTGTCCCCTTGGTGGTCTTATCACCACTGCAGGCTGGAGAACTGGTGTAATGGAGGAGGAATTGAAGGAGTGAGCCTTAACACCTCACTGGAAGGACACAGGAATTGGATCTGAACCGGCAGGGATCGTAAGGACCATGTTGTTGGTGCAACCCCCTCGTTCAACCAGTAGGAAAACAAAGCATCCCTCACCCGGAGGAAATCACTTGCTCAAGGTCTCACAGCCCAGGAGTGGCAGAGCTGGAACCAGAAACTAGATATCCTGGACTCCCCCTCCACAGAACCTTCCACTGTAAGTTCCCGTTGGCCTGTAGGACAGGATGTGTCTCTGCCACTGGCCTTATTTTTCTACAGCTCTCCCCAGTACCCTGTGCCCATGACACTGAGCAACACACAGGCCACTCTCCAAACATTCCTTGTACTGGCACACCTCTTGCCTTTGCTCACGCCGTTCTCTTAGGCAGGAATGCCCTTCCTTAAAACCTGGTTGGCAGACTTCTGCTCATCCTTCAAAACCCAGTTCCAGTGTCTCTCTGCAGGCCCTCTCCTGAGACACCTCCTTCTCTACTCCTTAGCCCGCTAGTCTCTCCCCCTGGTCTGTTCCCAAAAGTGCTTTGCACAAAGCTGTATGAGAGCACCGCTGTACTGAAACTGAGTGTCTGTGTGTATTTACATTACCTATCTATATGTTTATTAAACTGTGCATTGTGAGGTATAAGGGCAGGGACCTGTGCCTTATACATTTCTTTATTCCCCAGGTCTGACACATAGCAGGCACTCAAGAATAAATGAGCCAGTGCCTCGTCTGTGAGAGCATCCCCCCTCCAGCGCTCACACACGCGTTCATGAAAACAGCTTACAACACTTAAAAAGCAAGCCCTGGGCAGGCCAAAACAGATTCCATTTGGTCTGGGGAAGGAGAAGTTCAGAGAAAAGAAGCCATCTCAGGCAGGTGGGGTGAGTCAGGGGAAGTGGAATTCTGAACCTCCTCTGGAAGCCCAGACGCTCCCTGCACCTGGATCCCATTCAATCCGAAGGGCAAACATTCTTGGCCCCAAAACATCAGCAATGGTGTAACAAACCCTCTTCCCTGTGTACCTACCCGGGGTGTGGCCCCACACACCCACCCACTGCACACACACAGTCCAACTCCTGGGCACTCAGCCTGTGATCTTACCTTTCAAGTGTGCCTTTTGTGATCCTGATCTTGGCTGTGTGACCCTGAGAACTCCATTTACTTCCTCTGAACCTCATCTATTAGATGGGGATAATTATCCCTGCCCTGCTTACCTCACATAGGAACTGGAGGAGACAGTAGATGGGAAATTGTTTTAGAAATTGCAAACAGGAGGCTCAGGTGAGAGGATTGCTTGAGCCCAGGAGTTCAAGACCAGCCTGGGCAACATAGCGAAACCTACTTGGGAGGCTGAGGCAGAAGGATCATTTGAGCCCAGGAGGTTGAGTGTGTGGTGAGCTGTGATCTGTGCCACTGCACTCCAGCCTGGGCAACAGAGTGAAACCCGGCCTCAAAAAAAAAAAAAAAAGTTGCAAACATTTGAGATAATTATCAGGCAGCTTGGTCACATTGTTTCCTTTTTGGCTTCATATCTCCACCCTCCCCCTCCCATATTACCAAGAACAGCCATCCATATGTCCCCGCTCCCCACTCTGGCTCTTCTACCCTCAGAGAAGCCAGGAGGTTCTTATTTCTCTTCTTGATTCTCAGAAAACTTATCTCCTTCAGAAGCCTTCCTTGTCCCCCACACTGTCTGATCATCCCTGCCATTTAGGGACACCAGCCTGTAGTCCTGCAGGTGGTGGAAAACATACCAGAGGGGAAACCGAGAGACCTGGATTTCAGCCCCTGTTTTGCCACATGTCTCGCCATGTGTCTGGATACGTCACTTTTCCACTCCAGGCCTCATTTTTCTTCTCAGTGAGATGGGGTTTCTTGTCTTGGCTCCCTCTTAGAAGGTGTTTTGAGCACCCATACAGTTTAAGTAGATGGATGTGCTTTGAGAAGTGTAGGGTGAGTGAGGGATGGAGTGAGTTTTTGGTTATAGTCTCAAGGAGTCACTGAAAACTAAGAGCAGCCCCCATGCTTCCAGCAGGAGTCTCCCCATCCGGAACTGACAAAGTGGCTGGGCGCCAGGAGATAAGGAGGAGCTTACAGGTACATTTACAATATCCCTTTGTAGGTGAGGTAGAGAGAGCCCTGCACTAGGAGTGAGGAAACTTGGATTCTTATTCTATCTGGTCCCTGATGTAACCCTAGGTAAGTCATCTCCCCTGGGACCTCAGTTTCCCTATGTGCAAATTGGTAGAGTAGCGAGGGAATGAGGAGGAGACACTCTCATGAGCTCTCACATAAGGGCTGAACTCATCTGCTTTCTGGATAAGAGACTCCCAGGTCCAGTCCCCTTTCTCTTCACATCCCATGGGGTAGTGGGCAACGGGCAGGAGAGGGCCCATTTTACAGGTGGTGACCCGGAAGAGAAGGCACAGCTAGAGTTGGTGGAAGACTGCCACAGATTAATACAACCTGTAAACTAGAACTCAACCCCTCTCCCCAGCCTCGACCCATGTTACTAGCAGTAGAAGATGCCTTGGGGGTCCCCACGCTTTCCCGGGACCCGGCCGGATGGGGTGAATAGCACAAGGGGGCAGGGGATGGGCACCTCAGCTCCGCGGAGCCCGAGGCTCCCGCCAAGTGAGAAGACCCCCCTGGGGGTGGAGTGTGTGCGGTGCACTCGCTGCGGAGCCGCAGGTATTGGCTTGCACACCTGTGGGTGTGGAGAAGAATTTTTGTCGCCGTCCGGGGCCTGGGAACACCGGTACAAGCCCCCCACGGTTGCCAGAGTGCAAAGAGCCCGGCTCCCCACTTCCACGTGCTGCCCCAGGATTGCTGCGCTCTGGGAAGATTGGAGAGAATCGGGTCCGTATTTGGGGCGCCCCCCATCTCGGGTCCACTGTCTCAAGGAGAACACGCCATGGCCCCCGGAAGGGGGGCGGGAAGACCCCTCTTTTCTACCCCGGGCGGCAGCTCAGCCTTCCCAGCTCTGCGGGTGCGCCTTACCTGCGCTCAGCAAGGCTCCGAGGGCGCCCTCTGCTCGGACTGGCCGGGACACTGCGCCCCCGCGCGCTCCACGGGCGCCCAGCACCGCCCCGCGCCCTCCCGGCTTTGCGCTCCCACCCGCGCTCGGCTCCCTTTCTACTCCCCCAGGGTGTCCCCTCCCCCGGCCCCGCCCGGCCTCCAGCACACCCACTTCTCCGCCGGCTGGCCTCGGGCGCCTCCGCCCGGCTCCTTAGCCTCACCAGGCAGTGGGCTCCGACCCTTCCGTCCCCTGCAGCGCCTGCTTCCTGGACCGGAGACCGAATGCCTCCTGCTCCGCTTGGCCTCAGCTAGCCCAGCAAGGGGCCGATCTCTCCAGGCCCGATCGAGGGCTGGTGGAATCAGGCTTGATGGCTCTCATGTGGCTGCGTGGTGGTGGGCGAGTCACTGCTCCTCGCTGGGCCTTGTCCTTGCTGTAAAATGGGTACAATTCCTGCATGCATTCTTCGCAGGCTATGGTTGGGGTCAGATGAGAACTTAAAGTTTAAAATATTGAAACCAGAGTCATCTGATCCTAACACAAACCCTCTTTTCCAGACAGTATGCAGAGGCCCAGATGAGACAAGGGACACCATTCTGTCTCCTCAGCCCTAGCAGATGTCTCCTCCACCAAGCCTCCGCAGTCTCTCACATGCCTGCCCAACTTGTATCCAGCCATACCTTACTCCTCCCTGTCCCAGAACGATTTTCATCTTTCAGTCACCAGATCCTCGCTCAAACTGTTGCTTCCTGGCTGGTGACATTGCAGCCTTCAGAGAAGAGAAGCAGCCAGAGACGGCAGAGAAATGAGATCCAGGAGGCTATCGGTGGAGGAATGAACAGTTTCTCTCGGAGATCCTGTGGGGATCCCTTACAAAGTCATTTTCACCGGTCTCTGGCTTCAGAATAATTAATAACAAACTCAAGCCAGCTCTCTCACCCCCTTGCAAACAAAGATCTGCTCCAGGATAATTGGGGCACATACCCTCCATACCAGAATCTGAGAAAATATCTAAAGAGGTGCTATCATTTAAAAAAGACCTACTATGGTGGGCATATTGTACAAAATTGCTAATCTTCATCAAAACACATGATTTCTATGTTATTCCTGTGGTTACATGTTTGGACCCAGCTATTCCTTTTCCTCAGTCTGGAAATCACCTCTCAAAGAAGTCATCCTGACCACCTAAGCACACGGTCTCAATTTTCTGTCTGCCTGAGAATCACCCAGGGGACTTGTTTGAATAAAGTAGACTTTTGGGCTCCACTCCAAAGGTTTTGATTCAGGGATCTGGAGTAGAGCCCAGGAATCAGCATTTTTTAACAAGATTCCCAAACGACTCTGAAGCAAATGAATCTCAAGTCTAGCCATGAGGAGACAGCCCTGGCTCAGTGGGGGTTCCTTCCCAGATCCCGCCCAGGGTCTTGCATTTACCTTACAGAACTATGTATTCCAGATATTGACAGTGGCTATTCTCCCAGCTCCTCTAAGTTCTTTGAAGATTGTTGGTTGTTCTAATAAGATCTTAGAATCAAAGTCTTAGAATTGTACTATCTTAGAGTTCTAGAATCCTTTAGGGAGAGAACCTAAATTGGAAGGACTCTCAAGAGTTTCCTAGTCAATTCCCTCATGAGCCTAATGAATCTTCTTTCTTTTTTTTTTTTCCCTCCCCACCCCCATGAACCTTATTTCATTTTGGCATGAGGCTGTCCAGCCTCTCCTGCTCTCCTCTAGTGATGAGGAGCTCAGTGCCTCCAAGGCAGCCAGCCAGCTCTGATTGTTAGGATTTTCCCACATTTTGACAATAACTATCTACTGTCAACTTCTACCCCTTGGTTCTTCCACCCATTGGAGACATAAAATATAAGCCTACCCCTTGTTCCCTTTTTCAGTTCTTCTATCCTCCACTTCCCCTTCTCTAGGGGGAGGATGAGGCAGGAACCCCGTCAGGGAAGGCAACTGGCCAAGGGGCCCCTGGAAAGTGGACTGAGCTGCCTCTTTTCCACTCTAGGCTCGTTATGAGGCTTAGATGACCTAATGTGGATAACATGCCTAGCTCTGGGCCTAGCGCGAGCCATATGCTTAAGAAATGGCAGCTTCTACTGTTATTGGATGAGGAAGGAAAGGAGGTAACCGAGTTCCTGTCCCTGGGAAGCCCATAGTCTGAGAGGGACTTTCAAGGAGCTCCCTAATCCAAAGATGTTGGAGATAAGGCCCTGATCTTGGGATGGGGAGGGTGGGAGGGGAGGGTGGAGGCTGAGGGTAAGGTGAGCTGACTGGAGAGAGGAGGGTAAGACTCACCTGGAGATACGCTTCCTTCAAGTCTTTGCTTAAATGACACCTTCTTGGTGAGGCTTTCTCTGACCACCCAGTTCATAAATTGTGCCCCCCTTAGCCCCCTTCCCTGCCTTATTTTTCATCAACCCCTAACCAGATGATTTTTGACATATTTCACTTATTCTTATTTTTTAATCTTTTGTTCTTGCTGCATCCTTGACTGAGGCTTGCAGTTCCCTCTGTCTGCCAGCCCTGTCTCAGAGCTCTCCCTGATTCTGGATTCCTCTTACTACCCCTTTCTCTTTCCCCTTTGGGCCTAGGGGCAGTAGTAATGCCTGGATGCTTTGAGCCCCAGAGTACTTCACAATCCTTTGTGGTTTGCCCACTTACTGTCCACCTCTGAACAGAGCCTCTCCAATTACTGATGGGAGGTGGCCATCTGCTTCCTGCAGGGACCTGACCAATACAGAAGCCCTTCTCTGTGCTCCCACAGCCCCTTGTGCTTCCCTTACCATCCTACTTCACTGTCTACTTTATTGGTTGATGCCACACAGAGAATATAAACTCCTGGAGGGTATTAGCCATCCCAGCACCAAACCTAGCACAGAGTAGACCTTAGTAAAAATGTATTGAGTAAAGGAATGGATGAACGATGGTCATGAAAGGGAAGGTTATGAGGCATTATGTTATCAGGGAAAGCCTGAGAAAGTCTCAAAGGATAACAGGATGCTTTTTTCAACCTCTAGGCCAAACCTCTTCTATGAGCACCAGACTCACGTATCCAACAACCTACCTGACATCTGTTTGGATAACATGTTGGGACTGGGTCCCCTCAGTCTTCTCTCTCTCAGTAAATGGCACCATCATCCATCCAGTTCCCTGTTTGTCTTCTTCTTGGAATTCAACCCAATCTTCTGTTTGTCTGAGAACTGACTTGGTACCCGCCTTTCCTATCAGACTGTAAGCTCTATGAGAACAGAGACCAGCTCTGTCTTTTCCACCATAGTATCCTTAGGATGTAACTCAGTGTCTGTCTAGTGGGTAGGAGAGAAGGGTTGAGAGGTAGGGGGAGTGTGGGTGGTATCTGTCAACAGTTTCAGAAGCCCAGGTCACCAGGGGAAATGCAGTGTGAATCACAAAGGAAATTGAACAATCACGTCAAGTTATTTGATTCCATTACTCATGAGGAGCCTGTGTCTGAGCCTCCGTGGTCTTATCTCCTCCTGGCCTGTCAGTTTGGTCCTTGATCCCTTCCATTCCCCAAATCTGAAATGCCACAGCCCAGAAAACAGCTTGTTTACCCTCTCTGGCCCCTCTTCTCTCTCTTTTTTTAAACTCCTCTCTGAGGAGAATGCTACATTCTTCTCTCTGATGTGTTTATGGGGTATCTGAAGATGTGTATTCTGGATTCTCTTCTGATTACAACAGCAAATGTGTGTCTTTGGAGGAACCACTTGTCCTCTCCGGGCCTGTTTCCCCCTCTACACAGGAGGATATGAAGCTGTCTGATATCTGGCTTGATCAGATCTGACCTTCTTCTTTTTTTGTTTGTTTGTTTTTTTTGAGTTGGAGTCTCACTCTGTCGCCCAGACTGGAGTGCAGTGGCACGGTCCCGGTCCGCAGCCTCGACCTGCTGGGTTCAGGTAATCCTTCTGCCTCAGCCTTCCAAGTAGCGGGAATTACAGGCACATGCTACCACATTCGGCTAATTTTTTTTTTTAATTGTAGAGATGAGGTCTCACCAAGTTGCCCGGATTACAGACTGAGCCACCGAGCCTGGCCCTGACCTTCTTCAACACTCAACCTGGCCTTTCGAGAAGGAACAAGGAGAGCTGGTTCTTCACAGTCTCAAAAGCATTTTCACACTTGCTGTCTGTGGACCTGCCTCTCACTACATGAACTTGAGCAATTTCTTCTTCTGAACTTCAGTTTCCTTTTCCAAAAACAGAGGCAGTAATACAACTTTGCGAATTTGTTATTTGCGCTGCAAAGATTGTGCTTAAAACAGGCCTGGGCCCTCATGTGTTGGGCTGGAGAGGGCCGAGTGTAGTGGAATTGAGCTGATCTGAATGCCAATAACACCTCCCAGGCTCTGGACATTTCACAGGGCTTAGCCCGCCCCGTCCATCCTCTGACTGTAGATTAAGGCTGAGTGTCAGTTAGGGTCCCAGCAGAAAATAGTACCCTGGAACTGGATCATTTAAAGAGAGTATGAAAAGGGTTTAGGAAATCAAGAAGAATTAGTGTGGTATGCCTAACTAGCAATGGTGGGAGGGAAACCATTTATGTTGAGAGGGCGAGGGGAAGAAGGGGTTACCGGAACCTGGAGAGGGCAGTGATGGAGTGGTCAGTTGGGCTGGAGCTATGGCCTTTGGTAGAGGGCGACCCAGCGGGGAGAGAACCATGGAAACAAGTACTGTTCTCTCCTTCTCCCCATCCTGTGCTCTTCAACCACTGCCTCCCGTTGGCCCAACCCAGATGGAAGCTCCAGAACAAGGAGGCCTGTGGTGGGCGAGAGAAGGGCATTGAGCCATGGAGGGGCAAGCGGAAGGGTTCAGCACAGGCAAGGGCGACTGTCAGTTGGGTGGGGTCCTCCCCCATTCCTTTTCATCCTGCTCTGGGCAAGGGCTGGTAGGGAAGGGTAGAACTAAGGAACATGGGAGGAGGCTGTGAGCTTGCGTTGTTCACCCCAGATAGAAGTAGGAGGAGGACAATCTTCAGTTCCTCAAACACTCTCATGGTCTCTTTCACCTCTGGGCTTTTGCCTGTGCTGTTCTCTCTGCCTGGGACCCACTTCCTCCGGGCTGGCAGACTCATCCTTAGATGCTACTTAGACTTCCTCCCGGAAGTCTCCTGGGCACTGAACTAGATGCTGTTGTCTGTGTTCCCCTCCTCTCTCCCCCTCCGCTTTCTCCCTTTTTACAGGTATCACCCTGGTACAAGCCCCTGTTCTTGGGGGAGAGTACGGTCTGACGTGGGGAGAATGACCCTAACTTCATGTGTCTCCAAATGGTTAGGAAAACATTACCCTTATTTGAGGCACCTGCAGCCACGGGATGATGTAGTGGTCCCTGGGGCATCAAAGTGTTTATATTTTGGTGCCACTAATCTTTCACCTCAAAGTCATCAGATGTTTGGAAAACAAGGAATAGATGTGAGTGTCTTTACTGGAGCTATGGCTGAACCCACAGAGAAACGTGGGATGCCCTATTTCTTCCTAGTGATAAGAACCCACCGGGATGGTGCCGACACAGCTGCTAGTAGAAGGAATGGCTAGCCAAGGATATCATCGGCTGTGGGACCTGGGCCAAGTTACTGCACCACTTTGGCCCTCTGGTTCCTTACCTACAAAATGGGTTCTATCAACCTTGCAGGAGTCCAAGGAGTGAATGAAGTCATGGCCGACAAAGCGCTTTGAAAGCTGTGATTATTTATTTATTTAGTTAGTTGGAGTCTCACTCTGTGGCCCAGTCTGGAGTGCAGTGGCATGCTCATGGCCACCGCAGCCTCGACCTACTGGGCTCAAGCCATCCTTCCGCCTCAGCCTTCCAAGTAGCTGGAACTACAGGTGTGCGCCACCATGCCCAGCTAAATTTTTGATTTATTGTAGAGACAAGGTCTCTTCAAGTTGTCCAAGCTGCTCTCAAACCCCTGGGCTCAGGCAATCCTCTCGCCTCGGCCTCCCAAAGTGCTGGCATTAGAGGCTTGAGTCACCACACCCAGCTGAAGTGATGATTATTATTGGCTTCCCCCTCAGACCAGGAACTCCCGGAAGGAAAGAGCCATACCTCAGGGTTTAGATATTTGAAAACCCACCTAAGTCAGCAGGATAATGTGGCAGCAAAACAAAACAAAAAACCAAAAAACATTGATACCGACTTGTTTTATTTTTAGAAAGAATGTGTTTGAGTCTAATCTGGATCCCTCAGAAGCCGGCCCTGAGACAAGGATCTGAGCACAAGTGGCTGATGTGTGAAGTGATCCAGGAACCACCATTAGGAGAGTGGAAATTGAGACAGGAGAGAGCTGAGCCTATAATAAGGTATGCTGCTAGCAAGCTTAGCCCTGCTAGGGAACCCTGGAGGCCGTGTGGATGACATCTAGAGGTGAGGGGGCTAGCAGAGTTAGTCATTGGTCCAGGGCTGCTCCTGGGGGACAGGTAGATTGACAGCTCCATCCCTCCAAACATCCTGAACAAAAGGTGCAGATGCAGGTAGTTGGAAGTAGACCTGTGGCACTGAAATGGAAAGGTCAGGGAAATATATACCAGGCACCTAAACACCTGCTAGACACCTGACTCCCCAAACGCACACCTCAGAGACTCACATGCTTCCTTGACCTCTGAATAGCACACCTTGGAGACTTCACCTCTCCTACACCTCGGAGATTCACACACTTCTCCCTCTGCCTGGAAGATGCTTTGTCTTCTTGTCTACCCCCAAATTCCTTACTTATCTTCTGAGGCCCTAGTGGACATCTGATGTCTTGGCCTGTCCAGAATCCCTTCTTTGGAGAACAGAAACTCTCTCCTTTTGGGGGAGTAACTCCCCCTTTCCTTGATGTCAGCCCATGTGGTTCAAGTGGAGCTAAACCTAGGCTGGGTGTGGTGGCTCACGCCTACAATTCCAGCACTTTAGGAGGCCGAAGTGAGAGGATTGCCTGAGCTTATGGGTTCGAGACCAGCCTGGGCAACTTGGCGAGACCTCATCTCTACAATAAATCAAAAAATTAGCTGGGCATGGTGGCACATGCCTGTAGTTTCAGCTACTTGGAAGGCTGAGGCGGAAGGATTGCTTTAACCCAATAGGTTGAGGCTGCAGTGGCCGTGAGCATGCACTGCACTCCAGCCTGGACGATAAAGTAGGACTCCAACTAAAAAAACCCCAAAAAACCAAAACTAAAACAAACAAAAACAAACAAGTGGAGCTAAACTTACCTGTTGGTTCCAAAGGGGTCATGAACAGTCCTCCTTGGCACAATGATGTGTTCAAAATCCTTCCTGGGCTTTAGGGTGAATGTATATGAAAGTAGGAGTGGCTAAGTTATAGATTCTAAACATGGTAGGACCAGCAGCCATCTTTGGTACCATATAGGAGAGAGCGATGCCAATTCTGAGATGAGGAGAGTTCAGGGATAGAGGAAGGAAAACCAAGTCCTGAAGCCACCGTCTGAAGCCCTGGATCAATCCGTACCTGAAATCTATCTACAGACTTTTTAGTTATGGGATAAAATAACCTCTTTTCATTTGAACTCGTTTGAACTGGTTTCCTGTCACAACCTAAAGGCCTAACTAATTCAAGGCCACTTTAAGCCTTTTTCGCCCTCCTCCTCCTTTTTTAAGATTTACCACCTCTGTGACACGTCCACAGTTCCCTATGCAAACTTCTCTCAGTATGTGTAACACTTTTTTGCACATATTTGTTTACAGGCGTGTCTCCTTCTCAAGGCTGTGAGTTCCTTGAAGACAAAGACCAAGTCTGCTCCATCTCTGTGTCCTCAGGGACCACCACAGGCTGACACACTTTACAGTGACTGGACCATACTTGTTGTTGTCTTCAGTTTCAAGCTACACAGGATAAGGGCCCGTTAGCCCATTGGAGCTTGTGGAGATGAAAGCAGTGGTGTGGGGTTTGGAAGCCAGGAAGGACATAAGAAGAATCAGGAATGTTTAATTTGAAGAAGAGCTCGCTGCTGAGACAGAATTTATTCTGATTCAACAGTCTGTTTCTGGGCACCTCCTCTGTGTGAGTGCTGGGCTGGGGGCTGAGGAGGCCACAGATGACACAGCTATAGTTCCTGCCTTGGGAGCTCTTAGTCTGGATGGAATTAGACATGGAAACAGGGAACTACAAGATGGTGTTGGTCAGTGCCACGGCAGAGGGATGTAGGACATGGCCAGGGGAGGCCTCTCAGAGGAGGTCTTGAAGGAGGACAGAATTATGATAATGTTGGTGGCAAATTTCAGGTTAGGATGAGGAGTACCTTTCTAGCCATCAGAACTATGCAAGAATGGCAGGCTGTCTCAAGAGAGATAGTAAGTGCTCCATGTCTCAAGGGGTGTGAGCAGGGATGGGATAACCACTTGACAGACTGGATATTGATGTCTACCAACAAAAAGGATCAATGTGGAGGCTGCAGGAAATTCCTCATAATAACACAAGCTATTAAACCACGGCTTCCTTCTGTGTGCTAGGTACTGGGATACTAGGATAAAACCAAAACTAAAAATAAAAAAGAAACAACAGTCTCTGACACACAGTAGAAAAGCTTCAAGGAAGTTGAAAAAGTGTAATGCTATAGTCTTATATCAGTGTCTCTTGAACCTGAATAATGTGTGGAATCCATTTAATTTTTATTTATTTATTTTTTGAGTTGGAGTCTCATTCTGTCACCCAGGCTGGAGTGCAATGGCATGCTCACAGCCACAGCAGCTTTGGCCTGCTGAGCTCAGGTGATCCTTCCACCTCAGCCTTCCAAGTAGCTGGAACTACAGACACGTGCCACCACATCTGGCTAATTTTTTGATTTATTGTAGAGATGAGGTCTCACCAAGTTGCCCAGGCTGGTCTCAAACCTGTGGGCTCAAGCAATCCTCTCGCCTCGGCCTCCCAAAGTGCTGGGATTACAGGTTTGAGCCACCGCAGCCGGCCTTGGAATCCTTTCCAAAGGAAAAAAGTAAGGAGATAGTCAGTGTTGTCTTAACCTAAATATGTTCACATTTAAACTCAGTATACACTCCAATGTATGTAACTATAAAAGCAAATCTTTTATATAAATAATTTTTATTCAATACAAACTTTTTAAATATGAACAAAATTGAAAAACAAATAAAATGCTAATAATAACACTATTACTACTGAGTTAACAACAATACTAATGCTACTGAGTTCTTTGGAGCTCAGCCTGACAGTCCTATAGAAATATTCCATCTAGTAAATGGGGAAGGAATGATAGAATCAGTGTATTACATTTTACAAACTCCTAGTAAAATAATGCATCTAAGAAATAATCATCACACCAAAAAAATGAGAAAACCCCCAGATATTATATGCCTCTTGATGTAAGAACACACTACCACCTAGAGGCAGACATGCCAAGAAAATCATGTCTGAATCAGATACAGCTTCAGGAGCCACCTTTTGATGTTGGCGAAATACAGGAGATAGAGAGACATGTGAAGTGATACCGTGAGGATGTAATCAACAGAAGCCAGACTGTGGAAAATTTCATAGGACAAACATCTCTGTTTCTTCAACAAAAACAAGAGGGGAAAAGATAAAAAAAAGATGGCAGGGGAGCCTACAGATGAAAAGAGATTTAAGAGACTTTTTTGGTTTGTTTATTTTGTTTCTGAGTCAGAGTCTCACTCTGTTGCCCAGGCTGAAGGGCAGTGGCATGATCTTAGCCACTGCAGCCTTGACCTGCTGGGCTCAAGTGATCCTTCTGCCTCAGCTTCTGAAGTAGCTGGAACCACAGGCGCATGCCAGCACACCCAGCTCATTTCTTGATTTATTGTAGAGACGAGGTTTCACCAAGTTGTCCAGGCTGGTCTGGAACTCCTGAGCTGAGATTATAGGCGTGAGCCACTGTGCCCGGCCAGAGATTTAAGAGATATGTAGGAGACACATGAACCAAATACAGTGTGTAGATCTTGTTTGGACCTGAGTTGAATAAACCAACCATCAAAGGAAAAAAGAAACAATTGAAGAAATCTGAATATTTATTGATACTGAAAAGTATTTTTTTGTGTGATGATGTTTAAGAAAAATCAGTATCTTTTGGGAATGGACACATACTGAAATATTTATGAGTGAAATAATATTGCATCTGTGATTTACTTCACAATAATCAGGGGGGTACAGGAAGTAGGTACAAGTTTAGATAAACTAAGATTAGCCATGAGTCAATGATTACTTTAGCTATATGATGAGTTCATGGAGGTTTGCTGTTACTGTTGTGTGTTTAAAATATTGTATAATAAAAAGCTTTAAAAATGAAAAGTGGGCCAGGTGTAGTGGCTCACAACTGTGGAGGCCAAGGTGGGAGGATTGCTTGAGCCTAGGCATTTGAGACCAGCCTGGCCAACATAGTGAGGCTACGTCTCTACAAACAAACAAAAAAATTAGCTGGGTGTGGTGGTGAGTGCCTGTAATCCCAGCTACTCAGGAGGCTGAGGCGGGAGGATTGCCTGAGTCCAGGAGGCCGAGGCTGTGGAGAGCTGTGATTGTGCCATGGCACTCCAGCCTTGATGAGTGAGACCTCCATCTCTAAAATAAATAAATAAATACATAAAAATGAAAAGCATTCAAAGATGTTGGAACACTTAAAATTCAGGCATAGGCCAGCCACGGTGGCTCAAGCCTGTAATCCCGGCACTTTGGGAGGCCGAGGTGGGAGGATTGCTTGAGCCTAGACATTCGAGAACAGCCTGGCCAACATAGTGAGGCCACGTCTCTACAAACAAACAAAAAAATTACCTGGGTATGGTGGTGAGTGCCTGTAATTCCAGCTACTCAGGAGGCTGAGGTGGGAGGATTGCCTGAGTCCAGGAGGCTAAGGCTGTGGAGAGCTGTGATTGTGCCACGGCATTCCAGCTTTGGCAACAGAGTGATACCTCCAACTCCAAAATAAATAAATAAATTCATAAAAATGAAAAGCATTCTAAGAAGTTGGAACATTTAAAATTCAGGCATAGGCCAAATGCGGTGGCTCAAGCCTGTAATCCCAGCACTTTGGGAGGCCGAGGCGAGAGGACTGCCTGAGCCCAGGGGTTCAAGACCAACCTGGGCAGCATGGTGAGACCTGGTCTCTACGATAAATTGAAAAAAAAAATTAGCTGGGCGTGGTAGTGTGTGCCTGTAGTTCCAGCTACTTGGAAGGCTGAGGCAGAAGGATCGCCAGAGCTCAGCAGGTCAATGCTGCGGTGGCTGTGAGTGTGCCACTACACTCCAGTCTGAGCGACAGAGTGAGACTCCAACTCAAAAAATAAATAAAATAAAATAAAATTCAGGCATTAACTTCATATATTGCTGATGGGAATATAAATTGGTATAGCTTTTATGGAAGGCAATATAACATCTGTTAAAATAAAAAAGCATATACCCTTTGACTCAGAAAATCATTTCTAGGAATGCAACCTCTGTACTCACCATGTGTGAAATACACACACACACACACACACACACACACACACACACACAATTTATATATTGATTCTCATTGTAGCTTTGTTTGTAAAAGGATAAGATTAGTAATAACTTCTGGGAATACACCTGGAGGAATTTAAATCATTCTATAAAAAAAGATACCTGCACACACATGTTTATTGCAGCACTATTTGTAATAGCAAAAACATGGAATCAGCTGGGCCACCCATTGAAACTGGCCTGGATAAAAAAAAATGTGGTACATATACATGATGGAATATTACACAGCCATAAAGAAGAACAAAATTATGGACTTCACAGCAACTTGAATGGATTTAGAGTCTAAAATACTCAGTGATTTATCACAGAAACGAACAGAGTACCATATGTTCTCACTCATAAGCAGACCCTGAACATTTAACATAAAACTGTAAGAAAGGGATCGGCAGTAGCTAGAAACTGCCAGGGGATGGGGGCAGAGGCACATAACATTAATAAGGGCACCTGAAATCAAACCAGGCAAAATGGGGACCAAGGGGAGGTACAAATTTTACCTGTACAATGATCACTTGTATACCTAATCTTGAATTGTACTACACATCTTTAAAATAAAATAAATTTTAAAAAAGGAAATAAGGAAGAAATAAAAATAATAAATTATGAACTATCTATACCATAAAAAAAGATTAGTAATAACTTAAATGTCTTTAATAGGGACTAGCTAAAGATGACATGGTAATTAATTCAATAGAAACTACATAGTCAGTCGGGCTCGGTGGCTCAGCCTGTAATCCCGGGCCTTGGGAGGCTGAGGTGAGTGGATTGCCTGAGCCCGCAGGTTTGAGACCCACCTGGGCAACTTGGCAAGACCTCATCTCTACAATAAATCAAAAATTAGCCGGGCATGGTAGCGTGCGCCTGTAGTTCCGGCTACTCGGAAGGCTGAGGCGGAAGGATCACCAGAGCCCAGCAGGTTGAGGCTGCAGTGGCCGGGAACGGCCACTGCACTCCAGTCTGGGTGACAGAATGAGACTCCAACTCAAAAAAAAAAACAAAAAAAAAAGAAACTACATAGTCACTAAAAATAATGAGGATGCTCTTTATATACTGATCTGAGACAATTGCCTAATGTAGAACTGTGCATATGGTATGCTACTATACAAGAAAGAACATGGGCCAGTAGTGGTGGCTCAC
>CAUYQG010097101.1:0-23204 GCA_963574415.1 Tarsius wallacei
CCACCCTAGGGACAGTCCCGAGGCCTTGGCAGCTCTCTCTGCTCCTCTGTCCACTGGGCTACGACTCCATAAGGAATTATTGTTTAAAACTAAAGGAGGTTCTTCTCTCATTTCAGCCAACAAAATTCTCTTTTTTCCTTC
Organism: Tarsius wallacei; assembly: GCA_963574415.1. Taxonomy (NCBI): domain Eukaryota; kingdom Metazoa; phylum Chordata; class Mammalia; order Primates; family Tarsiidae; genus Tarsius; species Tarsius wallacei. Next base: position 142 of record CAUYQG010097101.1, read on the forward strand.
TGCCAGGGAGCTGTCTTACCCGTGGCCTCCTCTTTCTTTGCAAGGACAGGCTCCCAGACCTCTCTGCTCTGCCCCGCAGTGGGAACATATGCAACTTTGGTGTCACAAAAAAACACAAATATTAAGATTTCCTCAAATTGTCCCCTGAATTGTGAGAGTCACATCTTTTCCATTTTGGTGGATGCATAGACATTGAGTATTCATTTTTTAGTACTGAATAAAAACGTCATTACTTTTAAAGAACTGTGCATCTGAATGTTGGCTATTTATTAACTTTTACATACAGGTGACTATATGCATATATAATATTTATATCCATAAATCTTTATACGTATTTGTATAGGTGGCATGAATATATTATTCTATATGATATATAAATGGTATACATCAATATTATATATTATTATCTATAAGAGTTAATTGACAACAATCTACATAAAACACTATATATGTCTGCATATACAAAAAGGTATATACATGCATACACATATATTCACTATGTGTTAAATTTTATATATACATATGTATGTGAACAGTGTCTATATGTATGCTACTATTACATAATATATATATACCAGGGGGGTGCCAAAAAACGTATACACATTTTAAGAGTTGTTATCTATGTATTACTTTTCAAAGTTGAATTAAATTACGGTAGCTGACTATTACACAATTATGCTAATTATTTTATTAATTCAAAAGCACTTTACATAGTCAGCTGAACCCACTGTTACCATTGTTCTTATCCCATGGGAAGCAGTTGGTTACATAATTCTTATTTTATAAGAAACAGAATCGAGAGGTGCTATGGTTAGTCTTCTGAAGTGAAATAGTTGTCACCTATATGATTGTTAATAGTTACCCATTTTTTAAGCAGTACAAGCCAGTTCAGAGTCCATGATACTTGGAGATCAACATTTTAAAGTATAACAGCAACCTGGTACATTGTAACCCAAAGCAAGTTGCCCATAAAAAAATGGCTTTTATCTTTAGCATGAAAACTTTCCACAGTTTTAAAAATTGCTTCCATTTATAATTGAGGTGTTGCATGGGCATTCTAAACTGATCCATCATGTAAAGTTCACAATATGGTTCAAATGTAACAGTGCAGAATTGAATCTGGAGGCATGCATAATCTTCCTCTTAGAAAATGGGAGTTGTAATTTCAAATTTTTGTGCAAGTAGATTAAATCATAATGCAGCAACAAAAAAAATAAATTACAGTAGCAATGTGTAGTACGACGTTCACTCAACTGTGCTTCCGCCATTTTCTTTAACTGTCCCGACTGTCACGTGGGATCGCTGGCATCCATTAGATGAATGCCCTCTTTGAGCAAATGTCATACTTACAATAAGTATGCCATTTTTTTGGCACCTTGTATGTAATCGCTGTCTTTCCTCCAGATTATTTCTCCTGTAAGGTGCCTTTAAGGCAGGAGGAATTTCACCTTGTCTGTTCACAGGCACATTCATTCGTGACTCTATATATGCTATTCTAAAGCAGAGATGAGTAACTATTGAACAGTTACTTAATAACTGTAAGTTGACGGCTCTTGTTTTTATTTTGTCTGCGAGTCTCAAAGTCATGTAAGAAAACGGCAGAAAGTTCTGGAGTTCATCAACACCGTATAGGTAACTCAGAAATGAACCTTAGATGTGAAGTAACACACATGGAACCGCTGCAACTGGTTTGCCACATCATGGAATGCTGTCTGTGCTTCTTCGAGTAGTGAGAAAGCAGACCTGTCTTCGAGTCGCTCCAACCTGCCTTTTTCCAGAAGCTGATGATACATACATGTGTTCAAGGTGGTTCCCCACTGTGGCAGATTATGTAGTTAAAGAACCTGACATTATAATTTTTCCATTTTTCACCCTTTTGAAAGCTTTAATATTATTGCTGTAAATGTGGTTGTACAAAGCTATAAATTTCTCACTTAATCCTTTTTAAATCCCTCTGACATGTGACCAGGAGTTGGAAATACATAAATGTTAAATTTTATGTTTTTTCCGTGTTGCCATAGCCTGCTATTCTATTATAAACTGTCATCTGTTACCCAATCAAAGGAAAATGGGTAAGAAAAACTTATGGTAGTCCAAGGAACATTCCTTCTTGCATGAATCTACCAATCTTTGTAGAATGTAGGCTGACTGATGAAACTTGGTATTTTCAAAAATGGTAGTGATGGTGGGGGTGGGAGAGAAAAAAGGTGTCCCTCCTCAGCCTCGTTTCTTTCTAACTTTACTATGACAACCTCTCTCTGACTTGCAATCTGTGTATGGGTGCATTCCATCACCAGAAGTATTTCTCTGATGACTGATAAACATTTTTCCTCTTGATTGTTTTATAATTTCAAACTCAAACTCAATCTTTATGACTTTTTATTCCTGCTGAAGATAGGGCATGCTTTGGTCCACATTGCAGATTTTTCTTTATAAAAGCGAGAACGGACAGACTGGTTTCAGCAAAGTTATTTTGCTATGACTGCCTTTCACTGTAGTTAAATATTGGTAGGCCAACCAATTGATAATAAGAATTGCCAATGTTTTGTTTTGGTTCAGAGTAGGTGACAGGAGTTGGGCATTGAAGTTGGAAAAAATTTCATGGTAGTTCCAGCTCCCTTCTTTACGAGTGCAGGATCTTGGGCAATTATTTGTTCTTTTACTTAGCCTGTTTTCTCATCAGCAAAATGGCAATAATCATGCTTACTTTAGGGGTTTCTTTTGATGTTTTGAGGCTTAGAAAAAATGAGGCCTTCATGTCACACAGCAGACAGGAAGTATCAATCACTGATACTTACTTTCATCAAGTGATTGCCAAGCAAAGTTTGAATTATTATTTTAATACCTATCAGGGCTCCTTGAATAAATGGTTGATTTCAAGATGTAGGCAGGGAAAATATGAGATGAACCTGGAGCATTTTGTGGTGTCAGAAAGTGGGAAACTGCTTCAGAAAGGATGCGGATGTCTTAGGAAGCCACAGAATTCAACCTGAAAGAGCACCCAATGGCCAATGCTGGGGTCATTTGTGCATGAAAATAAATACAGTACTGGATTACAGCCCAAGGAGTAAAAGAAATATCTATGAGTCCAACATTCTGAGTAAATAATTAAATAAATTAATAAAGATAGAAGAGGGGATATCTTTTCTTTGTAGAATTTCCACCGGTAAAAGTAGTAGGAATGTAAAAAAAAAACCCAGCATTAGCACACCATAGTCATGAATGTCACAGGAAAATCACTAAAAGATATGAGTGACCATTCGAAGAGAAGTAGACTAGCTGTATAGTCTTGAAGTATTTCCCCAAGGCACTAATTAATGAATTGCAAATGGGAAAGAGTTCCTTGATTATGGAAAAACACAGACACCACTAAGTGATCAAGTTAACATCACTACTAACAAAAATCCAGGTGTTCTCTGCCTCGACAGGATGCAGAGAAAGACACATCACTTTTATGTTCTTTTTGCCACAGAATGCATATCAGTGAAATAATGGAAAGAATATAGAAATAAAAATCAAATTTGAGGACAGTCTATAAAATGACTGACCAGTACACCTTGAGCATCAAAGTTGTGGTGGACAAGAGAAGACTGAGGAGATGAAAAAGACGTGACAACTCAGCAAAAAGAATGTGAGTGGAAAAATGAGGAAAATCAAATAAAATCGGTTGTTTGGTTATCAAGATGGTACCAACGGTCAGGTCTTAGTTTTGATCAATGCGCTGCAGTTATGAGATGTTCACATTTTAGGAATCTGGTGAAGGATATGTACAACTTTTCTGTAAATCTCAATTTATTTCCAAACAAAATTTTAAAGATACATGTCAGAACCAAGTTACAATTTTCTTTGGCAAAATATCTAACAATATTAATGAAAATGACCTATTTCCACTTATGTTACCTCTAACTGTGCAAAATTCTCAAATTCTACAAAACCACCCCAGTGATGTGACTTTTTCTAAAGCTACACACAATTGTTCTTCATCACTTCTGTTTTGATTTTGGTTTTTTGTTTGTTTGGTGGGTAGTTTGAACTCAGCGTCCCAAGGTGACTTGGAGAGAGGCATACTCGTATTAATTCACGAATTAGAATCTGAACTCAGAGATTATGTCAGAGATTGTCTGAAAACCCCTGGGAAAGGCTGTCGAATGAGCAAAGAGGTTCAGGATGGAATGACCTTCGTTGATTGTTCTAGTCTTCCTTAGGTTTTTATCTGTGAGGAATGTAAAAGTACTTAATTTCCCTTCAGAATCAGCATAGTCTAAGAAACATGGGAGATGAGGGCAAACACTGCCTTCCTCTCCCATAATTTCCCAACATCCTAGAGATGAAGACAATTCTTGCAACAATCAGAAACGTGACACAGCTGTCAACCCCGCAAGAAACAAGGTCTGGGCACTGGTTAATCACAGGTCGATCTATTGCAAAGATGGAAAAAATAACAATAGCATATCCTTTTGGTCAACATCCAACATTTAAACACTTTTTTTTTCTTTCTACTATCTTGTCTCAACAGTCACAAAACTTCTGAGTTTCAACACCACAAAAACTTTTTTAAAAGGCACTTTAACGTTTTCCTTGGCACACCAAATGTGGTTAGTTTATGGTTCATGTATGTTTCATGATGATGTAATTACAGCAACCAGGTTTCCTAAATGATACTACTTTTGCTTTTGGCCACATAACATGCATGGCGTGTCAAAGTAAAAAAGATGTGTACATGGTTGTTGGAATGCTCATTTCTGTTTGGGTGATATTTACAATGGTGTCTCGTGTTCACAGATCTCCCCTTCCACCTTCTCCAGAGCTGCATTATTTAACTGGAAAGAAGTTTTAATGACACCCGGCATATAACCCCATTTTCTGTTCTAGACCCATACCGCAGGAAAATTTTTGCTGCTGGAAGCGGTGTTTTCACATAGGATGTCTGACAAAGAAATTTCAAATAATACTTGTATTTTAAAATAATGAGATCTGCGAGCAAAATAATATATTTTAATAAAATGCAAAAAGTTTGAATACCAAGGAAATAGGAACCTAAACATCACCCCCATGGGGTGTTTCTGAATAATTAAAGGAATCTTCTTGGGAAAGCGCCACTCCTCAACTCTTCCCAAGCTGGGAAAGACAGAGTTCTGATGACCTCTCCTTTTCAGTTTCAGTGATCTGACATGTGCTCTTTCTTTAAGCTTAAATGCAGTGATTGATCATCTTTTTGGGTATCATAAGTCCCCTCTCAGAATATGATGAAAGGGATAGATTTTGAATTAAAATATCTCGCAAAATCACATGCAATTATGCGTATCATGTCAGGAGGTCCTAGCTCTCATAAGCTTCTCCCACTGACTTTTGGTTTAAGATGGAGACCCACTTACGTCCATCCATATTGTCACAGCCCCTAGAGAAGGGCATTCCTGAACAATATTCCTGAGAGCTAATGAAAGTCGTGCTTCCCCTTATCTCCTATGCACTCTTAGTAAGTAGCTTCAGGGGATCCTTGACTTCCCTGTACTCTATGCCCAATCAACTGAAAGATACAAATGACCATTTACTCCCTTTTTCTGAGTGGTTATAAGTTTGAATAACATAGTATCAATGTAATTGTAAGCCTTGTGATTTGTATAACTTTTGTATCAATATACTCATAAGTTTTGTGACTTGTATAACTTTTGCTTAATGCGTGATGTCTTATGCCTTGTAAACTCCCTTTACTCCCTGGCAAGTCTGATTATTGCCTCTGCCGTGCCCTACTGATAAAAGCTATGAGATACCTCTGAAACCCGGCACCAGGAAGTCTGGACCAAAAAATGTCACTATCGATAAATACAGCTGACGTTCACGTTCTATACAACGCTCTGCTGGTCACATGGGTAATGTACAGGTACTAACAACTCTGGACTTATAAAAATGAACTGTACAAGCCTGGAGGGTGAGCAGAACCATTTTTAGAATGACCACAAGTCCGGCTCGCTCCCTGGATTTGAACTCATAAATAAACTTCTTTCTACCAGTTCCTTGCCCCTTAATTTCTCAGTATCAAGGAAGAACAAGGGAGACTCGGACCATTACAGGCTAACAAGTCCTGACAAAGTGTTTTTTTCTCCTGCATTGACCATCCATCAGATACAGCTCTGGCCTAGACAAGTAGAAAGTAGGAAAATTCGTGGACATTATAACACGGCTCTCAAGAAATTCACAGTGCAGCTGGGGAGATGGCACATCCACTCATAAAACAACATTTACCTTTTGTTGAGTCTTTTCCACAGTCTTAGTGTGTGTTATTTCATTTAATTCTCAAACTAACTCAATGCAGGGCATACTCCAAAATTTGTGGGCCAGTGCAAAAGGAAAACGTGGGACCCCTTGTTTAAATAAGGCAGAACAAAAGTGCTTATTGAATGGTACTGACATATGAAGCCTTCGCCCTCCCCCATGGTCCCTCAGTCATCCGTGGTGTTTTCTGTTTGCCATTTGATGTCACGCTCCGTCACACACAAGGACAATCACTGCGGGCACCCAGGGCCCGGCCCCCTCAAGGGCACACGGCCCACCATTTGTCCCCCTCCCACTGGCCACCAAACCTGGGCACATCTCCCCTTCCCACAGGCCTGCCATCCCAAACCACGGTGCGTGGGTAGCCCCTGAGAGTATGGTGACCTCTGTGCCTGCATGTGTTAGGGTCCTGGACCACAGCTCAATAGTGAGTTTCAAAACTGTGGTTGATTTGACTGCGTGATATCTCTCTGGAGAACAGGCTTTCATCTGTTTTGGCTTTTCCATCACTCCATTAACTGTTAACACTCATTATATATAAAACACCGGTACCTGTGTTAGGAACAGGAAAGGATTCCTAGATGTCTAAAACAAAGTCCCCGTCCTCAACATATTTCAAATCTTGGTTGATGATGCATGAGATTATAGGGTTGGGATATGATAAGTGCCAAAATACCAGAAGCCCTTAGGACAGTGACCGGCATAGGGTTGGAATTCACTACATGTGCTGAGTAAATATTGCATACACAAAGTTATTTCTACAGCATTTCTTTGGTATCGGAAGAGGGTAAAAGTGAGGCTGGTACTTACTCTATTCCAGAAAATGTCTTTGTGGCATTTTCCCAGAAACAAGTGAGGTTTTGGAACTAAAGATAGGACCACAACTGACATGAGTCAAAAGTAAAAATATTAAAGTTGACAGCTAAAGACCACCTGTGAATATTCATTTCAGTCCCTCGCATAGAGGACAATTTTTGAGAATTCCTTGAGAAGATCAATTCTGGGGACTCAATTGCAAAGCTAAGAGACAAAGCCTTAAATGGCATATGCCACTTGATCACATGCTAATCCTTTCTTCAATGCCTCTCTTTTCTTGGTCATAGGCAACAAAATTGTTCCCCTGAAGAGAAAAATTCTGCAATTTTCATGCTATGATTGCCCTATCCCTGCCCCCGTGTGGAAGAAAGTCTGAGTCAAAACAATAATTGAGTCCTTTTATCCTCTTTAAATGTTATGGAAAATACTTTTACTAGATTGATAGCCAACGTATCACGCTTTAATCCTTCTGGGACTTCATTTGTGCCAAGTTAAGAAACGTTTAAACACAGTTGAGAACAGTGACCTAGGCAGGCCACCTCTGAACGCTCACGGCTGTCACACGTACGCTGCTAGAATTTCTACAGACTTGAAGCTAACATTTAGGCTTGTGCAATGTTTTTTAAGATCTTTGGTGTTAGTAATAAAAAAGTCATAAATAATTCCTGTGTGAAGCTCTCTAGTTTTCATCAGTATTTTTGACTTAATACAAAGGCATTTTAGAAGTAAGCCCTATTACTGTCTGTGAAACAATGCAAAGCTGTGGTAGGTCTATGTGAGACAAGATTTTTACAGCTATGTCATAAAACATATCTGAGTAAAAACACATGGTTTCTTGATCATTAAGATTTTTCCAATTGAATGGGCCAAGCTTCACAATACAGCAGAATTTTGTTTCTGCTTTGATACCTGTAATGAATGACCAAATAATCCCAGAAGGCTATGAATTTTAACCAAAGATTAGCAGTTCCCTAAAACCCAGCGCATGCTCAGTGAGGTACACAAATAAACCTCTTCTCCTGATTGAGTGCAAAATAAAACATGCCCAGGCATGCAGGCTCAAACCCATTCAATTCCCTGCAAAAGCTTCTATCTCTGGGTATCAGTGTTGATTTCCTGTTCCAAATCACTCCTTGAGTGTATGAAGATCTTTTCTCCAAAATAGCTGTGATGCAATACCCTGAAAAATAAATCAGATAGAAGAATAAATCAAAGAATCCTCAGGTTTGAAAAGTGTTAGCCAAAATTATTTCCTAAAGTTAACTTTTTAACCCACCACAAGGGCAAACACTTTTTTCTTATGATAGCAAAAAGAACCTGGGCAATTTTTAATATACAATGAATATTGTTAACTCCAGCCTTCCAGTTCTTTATCATCTTTCTAGACTTATTTATCTTCCATAGCTGCAACTTGGTAGACTTTGACCTAACTCCTCCAGTTCCCGCCTCCTCTGCACTCCTGATAACCACCGTTTCACCCTGTTTCTACGTATTTGACTTTAAAAAAATTTTGTTATAGATAAGTGAGATCATACGGTATTTCTCTTTCTATATAAAAACATTGGCTGGGCTCAGTGGCTCAGCCTGTGATCAGAGCACTTTGGGAGGCCGAAGCAAGTGGATTGCCTGAGCCCGTGGGTTCAAGACCAGCCCGGGCAACATGGCAAGACATCGTCTCTACAATAAATAAAAAAATTAGTCAGGTGTGGTAGCTCACGCCTATACTTCCGGCTATTTGGATGGATGAGGCGGAAGGATCACTGGAGCCCAGCAGGTTGACATTGGGGTGGCCGTGACTGTGCCACTGCACTCCAGCCAGGTAGACAGAATGAAACTCCAACTCAAAAAAAAAACCATGTTCTATACTTTAAATTTATACAACAGCCGAAAAACATACCTGGAAATATGTAACAGACACCTACGTTTTGGATTTCAGATCAGTGGCCTGGGCTTCATTTTGAGTAAAGAGAGTACTCTGCCACTTAGCAATTCACTATCCCTCCATAGTTGGTATTCCCTTTGGTGCATTTTAATAAATAGACACTGCAACCGACTGGCCAAGATGATCTATGTGACCGTTTCTCCCCCACACACAGGTGTTTGCAATGTCTGAATCTCACACAATTTTCCCACCTCTCCGCACACAGTGCTGGACCCTGGGTCTGGAGAGCCATGCTACAATACAAGGAATGTGATCCATGTAATTTTGTCTCTGGCCCAGGTCCCAGTATCACCCCCTCCACACTCTCCCTTGCCTGTATTCCAGCTTTGGCTAGGTAGCTTCAGATTCGGGCAAGTCCAGGGAATAAACCCTAGGCTGGAATCATTCAGTCAGTCCCTTACGCTAAGTGTTTTTAATGTGACTTGGCTTATTCAAGGTTCTTAAGTTACGCTCACTCCCACTGCGCTGTTCTGGTCGTGGGTGGCCTGGGTAGGTCCCCGGCAGCCCCAGCCCACAGCAGCGCTGGCCTCCCTCCGACTCTGGGCCCCTCCTCTCTGCTGTGGGGAGAGGTGGAGGGCTTCCTCATGGCCACAGGGAGCAAACAGGCCAATGGAGATTTCAACGTCTTAAACACATTCTTGGGTTGGAACCCAGTGTCTGTGCCACACTCACATTTCACCTAAGAGACCGACCAAATAGTTTCATAAGTTTTGTATACACACAGAGCAGGAAAGAATAATGAGCAAATCACTCTATACATCTTAAGCAAATAAGCTACTTGGATAAAGAACACATTATGCCTTTATTACTCATCATAAATCTGTAAATAAAATGGATTTTAGATTCCAGCAGTACATTTTAAATTCTGTGTCTCTATATGACCCAATTCATAGCTAGGAAGAACACATAAATTATTAAAACCAAATAATGTCTCATTCTTATGATGTAAATAATAACAGGCTTTATATACACTGAACTAGTATGAGGTATCAAGCACGGTTCTGAGTGTTTTGTGGGATAAATAAAGGCACCGAGCCACAGAGAAATGATGTGACTTGCCTGAGGGCTCACAGCAAGCCAGTTGCTGACCTTGGACTTGACCAAGAGTCTGATTCTACAAAACAGGCTGAGGCAATACTTACAAAACCCCTCACAAGAGTGTTTAGACAACAGTAATGACTCAAAGCCCGTCTGCTACTAGCAATGTTGCTAAAATTGCAAGAGAAAGAATTATTGCTGCAACACTCAAGCAGTAATAATTATTTTGATCAGCATTCATGTAAAGACACAAAATATTCAGCCTATCTGAACTAGAAAAATGAATGTTGGCCATGTTTTCTGACATATCAATGTATGTCTCCTCCCAAATTTGTTAACTTTCCAATTTTACATTGATTTCCTGAAACTGTGGACCTCTAGGACAATTAAAGATTAAGCCATTTCAAGTTGGGAGAATTTGGGGAAAAAAATCAAAGGGAATTATTTACTAAAGCTAGTCGAACTGTAAGATATTCTTATAAATAGATGTACACAGATCTTTATTCTGTTTAAACATTTTGACAATGCAAGTTGTTCAATATTAGTATCAACATTAAACTTGTCTTGATTGTATGTCAAAGAAATATTTATTACTCAATGGAATTTTCATTAATCAACCAATATTTTATATGCAGTAGGCAAAAAGTCTCCTTTTAGACTTATCTGATACAGAAAAAGAGGTTTTAGCTCATAGCAAAAATCACAACGTTGGACCCGACAGAGCTGGGTTTGGATTTCTCATTACAGATGTGTTCCTGGGAAGGTTTGCACAGCCTCCTTAAGTTTCCATTTTCTCACTTTTGAAAGGATGACTGGATAGATTAGATGAGATAATGCATTTACAGCACCAAGCGTGTCTGGCATGTAGCATGCACTCAGTCAGTGGTAGTTTTAAATCGTCCTTGTACATTTGGGGGTCAGGAACTTTTCTGTGGGCAAAAACTCAGCGGTGACACATCTCACCACTTTCCTCATGGCCTTTGCATGGGCAAGAGCATGACTTCATTCTGTTACGGACAGGGCAGCTGCGTAAGAAGGGCAGGAGTGCTAGACATGGGCCAGTGTGGCCATGGGGAGGATGGGTGAAGGTCAGAGAGGGTGAGGGTGATGTGAAAGATCCTCCCGAGCCAACTGGTACAACAAGGGCTGCCGGGCCCACTGGGACCCAAAGTGCCATCAGCCGACTGGGACCTCGGGTTCTGGGATGTCAGGTCTTGTGGTCCCAGAGGTGGGATGCCAGGTCTTGTGATCGATCTCAGAGGTGGGATGTCAGGTCTTGTGGTCCCAGAGGTGGGATGTCAGGTCTTGTGATCGATCTCAGAGGTGAGATGTCAGGTCTTGTGGTCTCAGAGGTGTCCGTGCTCAGGTATGTCACTCTGTCTACCCCCACCACCAACACACACACATGCACGTACACCATGATTCATGTGTACATCTGAACACAGTTTCACACAATCATATCTCAACACAACCTCAGAAGACTTATGTCCCAGGGGCAAAGAGAGGGCAGAGACTGACCATCTGTCCTGCTTAGGGGCATCACAGGATCGTCTGAGCAGCCAGCTTTGGATTAAGGCTGGAAGGAGAGGATGGAAGGAGGGAGAGAGGAACAGAGTATTGGGGGGGCTAAAATACAGATACACAATAGAAAGCAGAACACCACAAAGAACCAGACATCGTGTCCTGGATGATGCAGGAGGAAGCCAAATCTGGAAGATGCTCATAACCTAGCCCCTCCACCTGGTTTTCTCCAAGTCTGTTTTGTCACCTCAGCTTCCCATCTATCTCTAAAAAGGGGTGAATCACCCACATCCTTATTCTAATTCTCTCTAAGAGATTTATATTTTATTATACACCCCATCCACATAAAGAACTTTCCTAGCAATGAACAACTGCCTATTAAATTGTTAGCAGTTTCACCTTTATTTCCTCAGATAATTTAAAAGATATATATGGTGCTCCCTATGGCAGAAAAAATAAAGATTTTGCTGGAAGTATAAAGATGTGTGAGATATTACTCTGATAATTTTGAAACAGGCAGTCCAGTGTGGAAAACAAGAGTAAAATATAGAAGCAGATCACAGAAGCAGACCGATGTGCAGATTGTTAGGGAGGAGGTGAGGGTGTCCCAAAGCTGGTCTGAGGTGGTCAAGAGGCATTTTAAAATTTATTTTACATAAAGAAAAAAACTGGGGGGTGGTGGAGCATAGGAGAACAACATAGACCATTCTTTTTTTTTTCATTTAGCGGTAGGTGTTATAACACACTTGATGGACTTACCAGGAGGGAGGGAAGTACAGAAAAGACAAACAGAGGAGAGAGAAATTTCCAGCACAGCCTTTCCAAAGTGTCACATGGCCATGTGCTACACAGGCACAGAAACTCTACGTCTGGTCGTGGCCACAGGGCACGGTCCACAGTAAACAGATCCTAAGAAGAATTTCAAACACTCCCTGTGTGCCATTCTTCTGTCCGGTTTTAAAATGGCATTTATTTGACAGCTGTCGCAGTCTGACTCCCAGACGCTGTGTGCCTTTGTGACTGTGGCTGTGTTGAGGATGAGGGGACCCTGGCTCCTATTCCCACCAGGCATCTCAGCCCTCCAGCACTGCAGTCTGCCAGGAGTACAGAGGCTCTGGAGGGAAACTGGCTTCCACACCCAGAACAACAGCTGAGGTGAGCTCTGTTCTCTCACTAATTTTGTAGCTAAATGTATCCAGAACCAGAGCTCACTTTTTAAATCTCTCTGCTAGTTATTACCACTGTGTATCCTAACACAGACCCTGGAATATACTAAGCACAGAATCAGACGGGTGTGAGCAGAGGGCATAGCTGTAGGTCGGTTCTACTGCATTCATGAGCTTCATTTAGGTTCCCTCAAACCCCCAAACCCTCTCAAACACTTAATTAAATATGTGTGTGCAAGCATATGTATACATATGCAAATACATACATGTATACATCTACATAAAATACACATGCATGCAAATACATGCCACACACACACAAAGCATATATATACATAAAATGTGCACACATACAAACATATATGTATATATATTTGCATATGCATATACATATGCATACATATACCTATGCATACAGATACATAATGTACATGTATATGTGCATACATATGCAAACATGTACACATACATTTGTACACCGATACACACATATACAAATACACACATATAAACATATACAAATATATATGCATGCATGCATATACCATGACATTCATAACATACACATTCAAAGCATACATAGACACACAATACACATACATATGCATACATATACCTATGCATACATATAATATACACGTATGTATGCATACATATGCAAACATGTACACATGCATTTGTACACCGATACATACATATGCAAATACACACATATAAACATATACAAATATATATGCATGCATGCATATACCATAACATTCATAACATACACATTCAAAGCACACATAGACACACAATACACATACATATGCATACATATACATGCACAAGCGAATACATATATACACATGAGAATACATGCACAAATACACAGGTATGCACACATAAAAATGCATACATACGCACATGCATATACATATAGTGCATATATATAAATACATAGCCCACACATGCAAAGCACACATATGCATACAACACATATACATATGAGAGAGACCCATAAAAATACCAGAATTGTCTTTTGGATGGCAAGCTTCTTGCAGTACAGGCTTTTCCCGCTAGGTGAGTGTTCTAGGAACCGATGGCATCAGTGGACCAACTAGTGTTGTTGTGAGAAGCTGCGTTAGGCTTCGGTGAATTTTTTTGGAGATTCTTTCAACGCGTTTGCCCATCTCATGATGGGTGATTTATGAGTGCACCTGCCCACACTACGAGGAGTATTCTGCAGTTTTTAACCCCAAATAGCATGACCCCCATGCCCCACGCTCCCTAGTCACCTGATCATGCCCCAGTGACTTTTTTTTTTGCTTCCCCAGATGGAAAAATTCCTTAAAGGGAAATGTTTTGCCAATGTGAAGGTGTAAAAACAAAAAACAGCAGAAGCACTAAAAGGTATCAAAATGGACAAGTTCAAAAACTGTTCTAGCAGTGGAAAGAGCATCTTGATAGGTATATTGCACCCAACAAAGAGCCCTTTGAAAGTGACTGAGGTTTAAAAATAAATACACAATGTTTTAGAAATAAATTCTGTGTTTTGAGGGGGTTATGTAGTATCATAGCATTTGGGGTATTTATATTACGTCTAAATGTAATAATTTCAACATTATTTAGAAACACTCTTTAATTAGAACCCTCACCATATTGCTCCAAAATTTCTTAGAACACAGAATTAATTACTTTCACCAAGGAAGAAATAAAGACTTGACTTATGAACATGTGTACACCCCAGCACTCTACAGTGGAGACGAGGATGGAATTGATGATTTCTTATGCGGCATCTCACCTTCCTGTCCTTCTGCCTCTGCCAAATTATACAAAGCTAAAGAAGCAGCCTGTCCTCCCTGGGCATGGGCACATTTTTTCCTTCCTCATGATTCCTAGGCAGGGCCAGTCCTGCTCGGTGCCCCTTAACAAACCTGACCACCTGAACTGAGAGTGGGCCCTGGGAAAGACCTGATGCTACTTCCACAGAGAAATCCATCTTGCAACACGTGACGTTTTTGCTTCCATTACAAAAACGACAGTCCGTGGCTATGAAAACAGCTGATGAGACATCTTCCTGGGGTCGTGCCAACACCTGATAAAGGTGCCATTCATCTTAGCATCATTCAGAGGGAGCAGGCTCCTGCAGGCCGTCTGCTGCATCGTGAGCAGCTGATTTAATTACTTCTGAGCCATCCCTGATGAGATGGGAGGCCGTGTCATGGCGGGCATTGCCACGGTGGCCCTTCTCCATAAGTAACCCCGTCTCCTCTGTGCTGCAGTTCGTGGGTTGCCCACCAGCGCCCTGGGAGCCGGGCCAAACCCTGCTGCTGGAGGATCACCCCAAGAGGAGCCAGGACAGGGCAGAAGGCAGCCAGTCTGGCTGTGGGGGACTCAGAAACAAAGGTATTTGTACTGTGTGTCCTCTCTCGGTCCCTGGAATTTTTCATCAATTTTTCAGTCACCCTGAATCAGTTCTGGAATTCAAAAAACTTAATAAGGATGCCATGTAAAGGAATTATCACAGATGTCGACATGATCCCTTTGAGACAATCCTTTACATTTTAGAAAAATACCTTCCTTTGAAGAAGAGAGTCTCAGAAGGGCCTTTTGGCTCCCTACTGACCTACATATTTTTGATTTCCTAATACCATACTTCAAGCCCACGTTTGGCAATCCCCTAGGAATTCGGGATAGGAAGGTTTCGAGCTAAAGACTCTCATACAGTAAATTTCAACTGACAAGTGTCGAACTCACTTTTATTACCGGGTCTCGTTTTCCCAGGCGTACATACTTTACAGACTCAGAGCCGCCCCTGGCCCCCAGCCCCCAACCTCCAGCCCTGGGTAGTACACATGTGCCTTGCAAAACATTCTTTTAATGAGTCAAAATGAGACCCTTTTCCTAATGACATCGTGTATAGAAAACATGCTTTTAAAAAACAAATGCCTACACATTTCTTTGAGACAAACGTCACCAAGAAAGAACATTCATAAATCTGACTCTCTACTATTCAAATTTCATCTGTAATTGTTCAACTGTTTTTTTTAACATGCAGGCTGATCATTTCTCTTCTTCTGATAGAAATATAGCAGCTGAGGAAGACAAGGAGCGCCCAACCGTGTAAAGGTTATCCATGTTGTGTGTGTGTAAATATTGAAAGCTTTTCTGTATTATGCTGTAGCTGCCGGGAGAAAGCCTATTCAAATAAGGTTTATCCAACAGAGAACACATTTCACGGTGCTGGCTACCTGGCCTTTCACCCTGCAGCCCTACAAGAGAGATGGAAAATCCGAACAGTCTGATCCGGGCAACCAGGGATGTGCCTCGTGGGGTAGCGAGTGAAAACAGCAAAACTAAAACCACAGGCTGCTTCTCTTAAAGCGAGGCTATAAACTCTGCACCCAGGAATTCCCCTGGCTCTGCAACAATTTTCCAAGCCACTTCTCTCTCTCTCTCTCTGAGCTCTTTGTGACCCAGAGTGTCTGTGGATGGGGTTTGCATCTGGGCAATGTCTCCTGTTCATTCGCTCACTCATCTAATAAGGCAATACTGATTTTTCGGCCTCACCCAGCCACTGTGTTTGGAAGACCGTGGTGAACAGAGCCAGGCATGCCTCAATTCTGGCCTGACCACTTGCAAATGGTGTCTGAGAAACTGGGGAGTTACTTCCCTGTGCCTTAGTTTCCCTGCCTTTCATGCAGGGAACCTGACAGCCATAGATCCAGAATAGGAAAAGTGGCTCTACCTTCCAGAAAAGCAGAAATACTGTACGGTGGTCATTCTTCTACATTTTTCTGCACACGCTTTAGGATTTTCCTGACAGTGGTCATAAACATGTCCCATATATGATCCTCCAATCAAGGGCTGAGGAAACTGAGGCAAAAAGGGGGGTCCCAGAGTAGCCTGACAATCCCTCCCCAGTGTTTCTTGGTGCACAACAGTGCTCCTAGACATCGCTCTTCCAAGTCCCTCTTGCAGAGGGTCACATAATGACTCAAGTAGGTTAAAACATCAACTTATGGCCTTGGAGTCATATTCCTGTCTGTAGTTCTCTAAATTGCCTGGCCAAATCCTTTTTTTGTGAGTCGGGGCCTCTGTCACAGCCACTCCAGCCTAGACCTGCAGGGCTTGGGTGATCCTTCTGCCTCAGCCTCCCGAGTAGCTGGAACTACAGGTGCATGCTACCATGCCCAGCTAATTTTTACATAATGTAGAGATGAGATCTCATCAAGTTGCCCAGGCTGGTCTCAAACCCCCGGGGCTCAGGCAATCCTTTCGCCTTGGTCTTCCAAAGCGCTGGGATTACCAGGCGTGAGCCACCCCACATCGCCTCCAAATACTTCTTTGATCCCTAACCATTGAGACCACAAATCCCCGTGTTGGTAAACCTTCCTTGAAGGACAAGACTGACTTTTTTTTTTTTACCTAGGAGATTTCACCTTATATTTTACTGGTGAAGAATGGGTTCAACATAAAGACTGACTTTTTTCTACAGTATGGGTCAGACATGTGCATAGCCCTCAAAGGGGGAGTGTATTTAGTCTACAAAGTGCATGACTCCATTAGCTTTGTTCTTGAAAGAAAAAGTCTGGCGAGAAAGAGAGAACTGGAGTCTGGGGACAAGAGAGATGTCAGGAAGAGAAACAAGGCAGTGGCAGCAGCCATGGGCATCTTGGTCGCCCTCACTTTCATCCTCAGGGAAAGCTCTACTGACTCCTGATTGTGGCATGAGGCCTCGAAGCCGCCGAGAAGTCAGGAACACGTCCAGTTCAGCACTCAAGACATATCCTCAGGGCTTATCATCTGACCCGACGGGCTCTGTTGAATCTAATTTACACTTTTATTAATAAAAGCCAAGTCGCTGCCCCTTCTGGCTACACCCGCCTCTTGATTGAAGCTGAGCCTTCTAGGATAGCACCAAAGGAGGCTTGGACTTCCCTGCTCTTTTTCTTTTAATGAGGTGCTAATTATGCCATTTAATTATAAGCACTTAAATTCCAGTGATGTCAATGTCTTCACCCCTGAGGAACCCCCCCCACCCCCACCAAGGCAGAGACTACAGAATGGTGTCTCATTCCATTGTGGGCTCAGCACACGGGCATGTGAAAGAACGCGGGGGGAGAGGGTGGTTTAGGTAATGTCTAATGTCTAGGAATAGCTGGTTTCCATTTGTGATCTGGAAGGAGAAAAGCAAGGCGATAGAAATTTCTGGAAAGATGAGGAGTCATAGTTCAATAGACACAACAAAGGTTATTTCTGCGTGTGTGAATTCTTCTCTGCTTTATAAATTGGATTCATGAGAAAAGTTCAACTGACAGACGAGGTATTCATGGATTCAGTAGGTTCCAAATGACGTGAATTTTTTTCTACACAAGATGAAGAAAGTGTGCATTATTTTATTTTTATTTTACACAAAGGGAGAGGTTTTTCAAAAAATTGTTTTCTGTCATTCAAAACTAAGCATGCTTGCTGTAAAATAAACTGAAAAAATCATTGATAATTATTAGTTTATAGACATGTATTATTTATACTCATAGCATACATTTTTAAATTTAGAAAATATGTGGAGCATTTTTGTTGTTTTATCATAGTCTCATTCACTATTTTAATTAATTATCAATAGGCCAGTTATTAACAAATTGTTTATGTAGATTAAACAAAGCTATTATTAGCATATTTGTGGTTTAATGCTGTTTTAAAATAAATTCCCCCAAAGAAAATAGCCACATCTAAAAGTTTGTAAGTTTCCAGTGCTCTGAAAATGTAGTTACACATTGCAAACTCACCCTCCACAAACTTTGTGGTAAGTAATAATTAATTTTAAAATGTTATAAATGAATGCCTATTTTCCCTTTCACCTTGCCAGTCCCTTAAATTACCACATTTTGGCACTGGAAATTACATAGGAAAACCAGATTTTTTCAAAATTTGAAATTATTTAGTCTCATTCTCCAAATTGCTAATTCATTTCCTTTTCTCAGTTTTTCTTTGGGGTATTCAACACTTTCTAACTTAATAAAGTATCTTAGTGATTAACACTAAACGTAGTGATTAACACTTAGATACATATATATTTCATATATATACTAGTTTATATACTTTTGCATTTTGTTGTGGTGAACTGACAGGCACAGAAGACTAAAATATACACGAAATGCATGCACATAAAATAATATGCATAAAGATTTTAAAGATTGTAATATAATATATTATGAAGCTTACAAATATTTTCCCAACTCCAAAAACACAGATTTTTTTTTTAGAAAATTTTCCACATAAAATGTATATGGCATTTCATTTAGTAAGAGATTGAAGTCTTAACTTCTAAAAGTTTAAAATAGTTTATCAACTGCCTCAGTATCATTTATTAAATATGCTATATTTTCTTACTGATTTTTTAATCTAATAATATATTAAGTCCCTACACACAGCTTTTCAGCACATTTATTATTTCATATGAACTTTGAAGTCAGCCAGGATTTCTAAATAATTTGGAACTTTGACTGGAACTTTGTTAAATGTATAGATTATTTTTGGAAGGGCTATACTATGTTTATTCAAATTTTCACTTCTGTCTCTTACAGTGATTTGTATGACGGCATGTATTTTTTTTTTTTATCTCACCATAAGTTTTCTTCTCAATGTGTTATTGATAGAGCAGACTTGATATCATCCCTTAATATTTTCTGTTTTTTACTAATAAAGTTATTGTATACTACACTATTTAATTTGTGAACAGGACCGTTCTGATTTATGTTTGACAGATTTTGATTGCTTTTTGAGTCAAAATGGGTAAAAACTTGTACCTTTTCTTCCTGGTTTTATTATCTATGATAGTAATAATTTTCTTTTTTAAAATTCCAAACTCTAATGTTTTACCAATTACTATAGGTCAAGCATTTTCGATATTCTTTATAAGATTAAGCAATTGCATCTTCTTCTTCCTTGCTTATTAGGTGTTCTCATCAGATTGTATGGTCAATTTTAGGTGTCTTTATTAAGTATCTTTAGGGATTTGGGCAGATTCTGAACACTTTACTCTGATATCCTTTCTCTACTTGAAACTTTTAGTAATAAAGTCACCCTTGTTTGAGCAGGACACACAGCTACTTCAAACCAACCATTTTCCAGCCTTTGTTGAAATCAATCCACACAGTTAATTTTGGGCACGGTATGTGAGCAACAGGGGGTGTGTGCAAGTGTGGATACCTCTGTAAAGACGACTTCTTTCTAGAGACCTTCTCTAGGCTTTCCACAGACTTCTCTTTCTGGAATGTTATGAAATAGCAACCACTGGCATAGCCACCTTGTAGCGAGAGGCAGAAGCTAGTTGCTGAGTTCAGGAGGATCCATCCTGCTTGCTGAAAGCCTGGACTGTCTCGAAAAGCAGAGGAATTGAGCAGTCAAGACCACCCCCTTCCTCTAGGCTGTTCTGCATGGGAGATACAGCAGTACATATATATATATACACTTATATTTATAGATGTACATAGCATTTATATGAATCTATAAATAGATACACATACACATATTTACACATACATAAACAGTAACAAAAAATGTGTACACATTGTATGAATAAGTATGACATTCGCAAATGTGTATACAGTTTTTTGGCACCCCCTCTGTATTTAAGTGACTGTGCTTTGGAGTTCCTTTCTTACAACCGTTTTGTCTACACCCCCACTAATAACACATCAACCAGTATAACCATATCCTTGCATGTCTTTGGACCTGGAATGCTATTAACTGTAGAGACTAAGGACACCAAGGCTAGTAGTCATCTTTTAACATGATGCGAGATGTGTTCACTACTGTTTCACTAATGGCTTTTACATGTTCGTTTACGAATGAGCTGGTCTATGCTAGAGAGAAGCAGGAAGACATGAGCCCATGGCTTCTGGAGCAGACTTCCTGAGTGTGAGTCATGTGTCTGTCTCTTCATGGCCAAACTTGAAGATATTTCCCATCGCTGTGCTTTACTTCTTTTATATTCAAAATTGGGAAAGTCACTGAACATCTCAGTGATTGATGTGATTGTGAAATAAGTAGACTAAGTATTTGAGGCATTATGTGGCACACAGTAAATGCTCAATGAATGCCATCTATAATTACTGCTTCATTCAATGTGTTTATGTACATTTTTGTCATTGGTATCAGGTTTTAGTATCTGGGTTATCCTGCTGGCTTTATTGAATTAATTTTTATTTATTTTCTCTTTTCTTTTTCTTTTTTACTTTTTGCCATAAAACAGTTTAACGAGCAAGGCCATCATCTGTGTTTTGAAGTTTGGGTTTCTTTTCTTCACACTGTTTTAATTTATTCTAAGGAGGTTGTTCTACCAACGATTCCTGTCTGTTTTCCACAATTATTTCCCCTTCCTCTGATTTTATTCTAGGATGGTGATTAAAAGGTTAATAGACAAAAATTCATTATATTTCCACATGGACACAATAAAAATGTGAAAACATGAAATCTTTAAACATGAAACTTTACAAGAAAACACTATTTTAAAAGCATTCAAAACTCAACATCTAAAGGATACAAAATCTAAATACGGCACTTCACAAATGAAGATATACAAATGCCCAGTGAGCAAATGTCAAAGTCCTCGATGTCTATAGTTATCAGAAAAATAGAAAGCGAAGCCACGAGAGATGTCACTTTAGTTCAACCAGAAAGGCTAAGATGGAAGGAAATAGCTGAGAATTTGGGGCAACTAGAACACTTACGTATTGATGATGGGGGTTGGAGAAACATCTGGTTGTTTCTTGTTAAGTTCAATATACTTTTATGCTTTGCCCAAAATTCATCTCTGAGCATTTACCTAAAAGTCATGAAAGCATACATCCACAAAAAGACTTATTTCAGAATGTGTATAGCAGTCTTCTTCATCATAGCCAAGATAAATACATTGTGGTGCACCCTTACAGTGGAGTCACATTTAGCAGTAAAAGGAGGAAACTGCTACTCATACAGGCAACAGCACGAATGAATCTCGTAAGCATCATACCGAGAAAAGACAAATACTGCACAACCCATAACTGGATGATTCAATTTTTGTGACACACAGAGCAGGCACAAAAACTCATCATGAATTTTAAAAATCGTTACAGCGATTGTCACTGGGGTGGACAGAGAAGGGCTTGAAGTCACTTTTTAAATGATAAAAATGGCCAATATCTTGTTTTGGGTAGTATTTGCATGGGTAAATAATTGTCAAATCTCATTAAGCATTCAAGATCTATGCGTCTTATTTTATGGAAATTATACACTTACATTAAAGAAAAAAAAGTCAGAAAAATAAAAATTTTTAAAAATTGCATACTTGCAGAAATGTTCCAAAGCATTGCCGTTGAATAAAACCTGAAAGAAAGAAGCATATATTTATGTGAATTTTAAATCACTTGTCTAAATTGTCCTAATCCTCAATTACTATATGAATAAAAAAGTGAAAAGGTTTTACTCATATCATAGACACTTCACGCAATTGTTTTCTTTTCTTTTTTTTTTTTTTTTGAGTTGGAGTAAAAATCCGTAGCCCAGACTGGAGTGCAGTGGCCGCTTCCGGCCACCGCAGCCTCGACCTGCTGGGCTCCGGCGATCCTTCCGCCTCAGCCTTCCAAGGAGCTGGAACTACAGGCACGCGCTACCACGCCCGGCTAATTTTTTTGATTTATTGTAGAGATGAGGTTTTGCCTGCCCAGGCGGGTCTCGAACCCGCGGGCTCAGGCAATCCACTCACCTCAGCCTCCCAGGGCGCGGGATTACAGGCTGAGCCACCAAGCCCGGCTCGCAATTTTTTTCAAAGCCTCCTTTGATGTGAAAGAATGATCTTCTATTTCACTACTGTGACTCTTTCCAGATTCTTCAGCATGGAAGCTCCTTTCTGTCCTCTGGACCTGCCTTGTTTCTAAAAAGCAAGCTGAACACACTTCTGTGTTTCTCCGAATTTCCTCAAGTGACAAGCAACCAATGTTTCTTTCTACTCTAGGCCAAAACAAAAAACAAAAAAACCCCAGAGATCTCCCAGACAGCAGAGAGTTCTGCTTCTCCAAACCATTGTTTACTGCACCAGAATATGTAATGTTCTTACTATAAATTTATTCTGTATATCCAGGCTACGAGGATTTTTTTCCTCTCTCTCTTTTTAAATTTATTTTCATTTTTATTTTTGGTATACTTTACTTTTATAACCATGCAAGCAACAATTGACAACTGACTTTATCTAGTTTAGATAACATAGGTAAAAAGCTGAAAATACGTTTTTACAAAAGATCCAATCTAGGTGTCCATCAATGGTGGACTGGATAAAGAAAATG
>CAUYQG010097105.1:0-24855 GCA_963574415.1 Tarsius wallacei
ACACACATATATATATATATGTTTCTGAAACTCATTGACTTACAGTTGTCAATGATTCATTTTTACTTTTGAGAAATATTCTATTGTATGAACATCCCACAAAAGTGCAATAGTATCTCTGGGTTATGTATTCACTCAGAAGACTGTTTTGCAAAGACAGTGAAATCATAGACACTCATCTTAGGTTAGTAGTTACCTCTGGTGGGGGGGGACAGTAATGGGAACAAAGATACACAGACAAGAAGATCCTGCCAGGGGAGGGAGGGTGGGATTGGCAGTTGAGGGAAACTGCCAGGGGAGGGAGGGGCACACCTGATCAACAAGGGTACCTGCATAATGAACAATTGTGTACCTAACCCTGAATTGTACCCCACATCTTTAAAATAAAGGGAAAAAAGTAAAAATAAATGAAGATTTTACATTTCCTTTGCAAATCGATTTTAAAATAATCCAGTATTTGCGGGCATATAGATTTTGTTTTTCCTCATGATATAAACCTTCAGTATGGTACATTTCAAGGCACCTTTATAACAAGTTAACATGTTCTTTGGGGTTGGTATAAATTTGAACAAACAGTAGATAATGATTCTACAGTTTTGGAGATATTGTTACATTTCTGCAAAAAGGAGTAACCCTCATCTGCCGGGAGTCATTACTTGGCTTATTGGAGAGCTGTTAGTATTCTGTAGGAATTATTCTCACATCTGAGGTACACGCAAGAGCCGGCATTCGAAACACCTCCAGGTTCCAAAAGATATATTTAATAGTCTTAAGGTTCCACCTAGCAAAATTTTAGATTCTCTCATCAAATTCTAGAAGCGGCCTCTTTTTTTTTTTTTTTTTTTCAGTGAAGGAGAGTTCTATTTTGCTCCTGCACAAACCCTGCAAAAGAGAGTAAAGAATCCCTTGTTAAGTTTGGGCTGCTGTGAGCCATTCATTTCCCAAGTAGTCAGATGTTCAATTCCTGTCATTTCCCAGTAATTACAGGAAATGGCAGTAACATCCAAGGTACCTGTCAAAAGCACTGTTGCTTGCTGGGCCCTGAAATAGTAAATAATAGCTGATTCATTCATGGCTCTGCCATGGATCTTTGTTCCTTTCCCATTCAGAATCTGCTCTTCCCACTTCACTCTGGATGTTTGCAGTTCATGCTGAGAGTAGCAATTCATTCTTGGCAAAGGCTCCCAAGGGCTTGGATTACACAGCTAGCTTATAACTGAGCAAGACAGGCTGAGATGGGGCAGAGGACGTGGGTCTTACAGATTTTCAATCTGTTCAAGTTCTCTCAAAATCAATTGGCTTACCTCTGGGCTCCGAAAACTAGAATATCTCAGTTATTTTGTCTGGACTTTGAAAAGGATGTGTATGTAGTCTGTGTATAATAAACAGTACCCTCCTTTGGTCAATTTCTGATTAATCAGAAAAATACCTGGACCCCAAGCCTTGCAAACCAACAATCTCTCCCCACTCCTTCTCAGAGCCAATCCATAATGACTCTTGCTAGAATAAATATTTTTAGGAAGTCAAATCTGAGTCTTATATGTAAACTGTTCTATAGACATTTGCTTTTTGTTTTTGTAACCTTCACTCCTTCCTTTACTTTTGTGGCAAGGGCATAGAAATAAAGTTAAACTTTTTATATATCTTCTGTTTTATGGGAGCCTTAAGGAAAGAGGGAACTTGGAAGCCCCCTTTTTTTGTTCCTTCCATTCAGTTTTTCTCACATGCACATATTCCAAAAATTTTCTAGGACTTCTGATATAGGCAGAAGATTTGTCATGGGCACATACTCCAGCAATTTTATAGGAATAAGATTTAGTGATCTATTACACTGCATGGTGACCACAGGTAATAATAATGCATTGTATATTTCAAAATTGCTAAAATGATCAATTTTCAATGTTCTCGCTACAAAAAGATAAATTCATGAGGTGATGGATATGTTCATTAAACGTGATTGAAACTTTCTACAATGTATGCATACACCAAAACAAAACATTGTACCTTATAGACACAATTATCACTTGTCAATTAAAAACAAATGAACAAATAAAAATTTTTAAAGTGTATGATACCATTGAAAATTACATATTTCACATCCTGGCTGTACTCAAGTGAATGCAATAAAGAAAGCAATTAAGTGTAGCAAACATAAATACTCCAGAAACTTTTAGTTATCGCTCACCAAGGAGAGGAAGCACATGAAACATCCTATACAAATACTGAAATACCAATGAAAGTGAATATTTAATTTTCTTGGGATAGAAAACAAACTTTTAAAAAATGCTTTAAAGGATACAGCAACTGAAACCAGCAGTTCCTGAGCCAAGAGTCAACAAGCCTGGCTGCAGGGGAAGTGGGAAAGGTGTCAGTATGACTGGAACCGGCTCCATAGACCCATGAGGCTGCCACAGAGGGGCCTTCCCACTGAACTCCACACATTTTTGCTATAAAACCCCAGCCAATCTGGTCTGTGGCTCTGACTACCTCCTAGGTCTTGCCATATCTCTTTTTTTCTGAGGGGCAGAGGTCTTCATTCTCTGCTACCAGTATCTGGTTCTAGCATTACTACTTACTACCTAGGTGATCTTGAGCTAGTTAATTAATCTCAATTTTAACCTTTAATCATAATCTTCTAAATGAGGACATTAATGCCTAAGATTGTTATAAGGATTAAATGTAAAGTACTTAATGCAGTCCACTGTGAGCGGGCCTCTCCTCACCTGCAATCCACGTCCAATTATCACCTCTGTCAAGTGATACCTATTATCCCTCCCATCCCTTTGTTGGCTCAGATGTTTTGGGTACCGTTTAATCAAATCCAGTCAGGATTTGATTAAAGTTGACCTTTGAAAGCTTGAATTTGCAAGACTGGCCAACCATATGGAGCCCAGCTCTGTTGGATACAGTAGTCCCTCCGGAAGACTCTTCCAAGTGTTTTTCTTTCTTTTCCTGCCTGTCAAGCCATGGACAAAGCAATACAAAAATCATATCAGATAAGTAGATAATGTGTTTTATGAACCTGGGTCATAGATGAATTATGTCAACGTAATCTCTATACAAGTAGTAAAACACAAAGGGATAAAGCAGCAGTAATAATAACCATAATAATGACAGTCCTTGTTGCTAAGAAAGTCAATGAGATTATCTACTTTGGGGAGGGAATGTTTATTATATTTCCTTATTTTATCTTTTTTATTTTAAAGATGTGGGGTACAATTCAGGTTAGGTATACGAATGTTCCTTATGCAGGTACCCTTGTTGATGAGGTGTGCCCCTCCCTCCCCTGGCAGTTTCCTTCAACTGCCAATCCCAGTCCCCCTCCCCTGGCCGTTTCCCACTACTGCCAGAGATTATCTACTTTTACCGGGTAAGGACCCATCAGGCCTCCATTCTCTCTCCGGGGCAGTCCTTCCCAGCCTCCTGGCAAGTCTCCTTGTGGCAGTTTCTCTGCCTCATACCCTGAAGGTTCTGGTTTGCTGCCCGGATGCTCCTGTTGGTCAAAGCCAGCATGGATTCGTATGTTATTGGGAAAATTGTTTCTCCGTCTTTGTGGTGTTCACACTACTACTTGGTGACCCTTTTTCCTCTGTCACTCACATTCTTTGAGTCCAGAAAGTTCCTTCTCCCACAACTGTCACTCTCTTTTCCAACCTCCCCAGTGCAATGGAGGAGAGAGAGGTGCATGCTCTTCCAGAGTGCTCTAGTGCCGCATTTTCTCTATTGGACTCACTGTCTTACAACCCCTTTTCCAGAGGGTCTCACCCAAACAAGTTCTCCTCTGTTGGCTGGGGTGACACCGATGGTCAGAAATTGGCCCACATCAGCCACCAACCCTAGCCTTCAGCTCATGAGGATAGAAGATGTTGAATCTACCTCTGTCTCTTCAGACACAGACAACCAGACCCAGAGTAGATTCTATACTCTATATCTATTGAATATGGAATTAGTTAATTCTTCTCAACAACAACTACTCTATGCCAGAAGACTGAGTCTGTGGACAGTCCATTTTTTCCAATCCCAGCATCCTTTGCCCACCAGGAACTCTGAGATGCTGGTGCATTTTCTATTCAACCTGCCTATCCTAGCTTAAGACTTTTGACCTGGTACTATTAGTCGTAGCATTTCTAATTACTGTCTCCTCAGAACTTTTTTATGGATCATGCTTCTCAAACTTCTTTGAGCTGTGACCCCTAGAAACAAGAGTTTAATTAAATACTCAGCTTTACTATGTGTGATGTTCTCTGATATTTCCTGTGCTATTCTGTCTACTTTTTTCTACTCTTTCCTATTGCACCTTTTAAAAGACTGGCCACGACCCACTAAATTGATTTACTGTATTTGAAAAAAATACTGCATGAAGACTTTTTTCATAGGAAGCCACGGACATTCTGCCATGATATGCCATGGTCTCTTTAGTGAGGAAAATTATATCCACCTCACGGTCTGCTCAATCACTGAATCTAAAGTAGATCATTAACATTACTTTTTGTTACAGAACTTTGCTAATTTCCTTCATAACATAAATAGCAGTCCATACGTATTTTCTTCATTTGCTTGTGTCTTTATTTTCATTTCCCCAAAATGAAAGATCCACAAAGGTAGAACTTTTGTCTTATTCACCCTTGTATTCCCAGCACAAAGTTCATGGTTCCTTTTGAATGAATTATGGAGTAAGTAAATGAAACACACACTACATATGTATTTAAGGAAGTTTTATTCTTGCGGGGGGAAGACTTGATTCTCTGTTGATTTCATAGAACTGATTCTTGCTATTCTTTAACAGGAAACAATTTTTAAATTTTGAGAATATACTGTCATTCATGTGACAGAAACAGTAGGAGCCAGACAGCTTCAGAGGTCAAGGTAGTAAATATAGGGGACTGTGTCTTTAGGGCAACATCATGGGGTTGAGTTGTCTCTAGTCACTGTTCAGAATCCCATAAAAGAGCATCTGATGGTTGAACTTGTATTTCATGATCCTCTCTTATCCGGGAGAGAACAGAACACCTGACTGAGGTCAAGATCATATACAATGGGGGGGCAAAGTTAGTTCCCCCAAAGAACAACTGTGAGGCTATTACCACAGGTAAGGCTGGACAGGCAAAACCAATGGATATCCACCACATACTTTTTTTGTCTATCATTCTTGCAAGTTAAGAATGACAGCCAGGGTGTGATGTTTGTTAAGTATCAGATAAAATTTCTTGTTCTTCTAATTCATCACTTCTCTAGATTTATAGATACTTAAGAGGTCTCCATGGAGGACTTCCCTTGTACTTGGGTTTTGTATTAGTATTATTATTCATCCATTTATCAAAAAAGTACTTAAAATGCCATTTTATGTTCAATAATATTTGAGGAAGTATGGAAATTTTACAAGATAAAAATAGCACTCCCCTTCAGTTTATTATCCTAATAGGAATCACGACATTTGACACTTAAGAGAGTGATAAAGTATTGTGTCAAATGTGTAAAATAAATGACTGCATTTCTTTCATTTTGCATTTCTAGGAAGTAGCTAAAATTATTTTAATGCATTTCTGGAAAGTAACTGAAATTTCTCTAAATTTTTGGAGTGATAAGTATACAAAATATAGTTGTTGACCATCACTCCAGACATCCTTAAACAATTTCTTGAGTTGTTAGTTGATTTAACATAAGGATAAGGGAAGGAAAGAAGTTTAGGCTAAGTTACATTTTTGTAATGGACACTTGGATTGACAGGTATTTTTACCTTTCTCCGAAGGGCAACAGATTATGGGTGTGAGGAGAGAGAGTTCAATTTTGGACATGGTAAAGTCAAACTGCCTGATTCTTCACCAGTTTTTGTTGCACAAAATACGCTTGTTTACTAGCAGAAAAGGAAAAGAATCAGAGGAGAGCGCGAGAACTCTAAATGAAATTGCTGAACTTGCAGAAGAAATAATATTTCAACCTATTTGCATTACATTTAGTGACACAGAAAGAACATCACATCACTAAATCTGCATAAATTCATATATCTGCTTCTCCCAAACTTTCTTTCCCCCTCCTCTCTCTCTCTCTCTTCATTTTTACCTCCTTCCTCTGAGATTTTTATTATCCCGTTCTTTCAGATACTGAAGATTCTATTTCTTCCTATTTCACACTGGTTCTCATTTGCCCGGAGATGTTAAATTTCTACCTTTTAAAATTAGTTCCCGATAACTGAGTCTAATTTAGCAAATCTTAAAATTAGAAATATAGATGATTCTCAAATTTTAAAAAATGGATCATTGTAGTTGGGTCGTGAAGTTTGCCTTTCACACTATCAGTTCTAGAATTTGCAAGCTGGATAGAAAATTAAGATAGAAAATTGAGATTCAAAATTAATATGTTTATTTTAATGTTGGTACCTTGTGTAATCTACAGAACAGACTTACTAATTTGGTCATACAACTTGGTTCATTCTCAAATGTGTCATTAACTTTTAATGATTCTTTACTCTCCAAAATTTATTTGGGCTATAAAATCCTTTTAAAATTGCACTTCCCAAAGTATGCTATATGGAATTTTGGTTATACAAAAATTCAATGTTCATTATTGGGGGACAAAAAACGGTGGCCTAGGGAAGCACTGGGTAAAACAAATGTTACAAATTTCATTTCTCAAGGGCATTGAGAGTCACTGGGATAGGATATGGCGTGTAAAACTTCTGAAGCTTATTTCACTTCATATTTTTTTCTCCCTACAGAGAGTCTTAAAGGGTTATTATTCTATGATAAACATTTTGGAGAATGCTAGATTATATTATCTGAATATTGCTTTATGGCATTTCTCCTTCTAGAGAACCATTGGTTTCAAATAATGGCATTTTCTGTAATTATTTTAGAAGCACTGAAGGGGCTATAAATGTACTTTTTTTAAAAATAAGAATTAGGTGTTTTCTGATATCGATTAATTATTATTTATAGTATTATAATTGATACATATCTTGATTTTGGTATATGGTATCACACTAGTAAATTAAATAAAATAATTTGAAAGTGTATTAGTACAATATAAGTATTCAAAAGAAGATATAGTATAAAACTTATTATATCCTTCACCTTATTGTTGAACATTTCCTGTGTTTCCTTTAACCTATTCAAATGATTATATCAAATTTAGTATTTATGCTACATGAAGTCACACTGTGTGACTATGCATATTCCATATGTCACAAGCTTGAATGACTCTTCTAAGTCATTTAGCTATTTTTAATTTTGGTAAGGGATAGTGTTTCAATTCACAGCATACATTTTTAAAAGATAATGACTAACTCTACAAGTTAAACAGTTACAGATAAACGTGCATTTACAGTAAAATTGTAATATTCAGAAGTTGCACTTTAGGTAGAGTATATTATTAATGAGCTCTATGGTGTTCCTTGCTGGTTAGCCATTTTGCATTGCCCACTCCCTAAATGGGCTGTGTAATAGGATCATTGCTCTCATTGACACCACCATGGTGTACTGCGACAAATGGTCCTACTAATGATATTCTGTGCCTGGAAACATCTATGGAATCATCCTTTTCTTCTGGAGATAGATGCTGAGTTTAGCAGTGACTGACAATGCCAGCTTCTAGTCTTATGTTTTCATTCTAGTCATAATTCTTCCAGAGCCAGGTGCCAAACTATGCATGAAACCATCACATTCTTCATAAATGCCCACATGAACATATGTACATCAAGTTTGTTTAAACGCAATGACTGCTTGGTTTGCATAAATTGACATTGCCCTGCATGGTGCACAATTGTTTTTTTTTTTTCAAGCGAATATTAGAAACAGGCACCAACCATTGAGTGAAACTTGTCACTCCTCATAAAATGTATTATTTTAATGGTTCAAGTGTTTCTTTTGCTTGCTTTTTATAAAGTAGGAAAGTTTGTTTTGTTTTGTAAGTGTTGAAGCAGTATAGGAGGTATTTAGTGACCCGAATTGGCCAAAGTGGTAAAGGTCAAAGTCTTAGGACTCATCTTTCCATCTGAACCAGATATCTCTGTCCTCTGCCAAGGCACCCGCTTTGCATCCACCGGTGATTGTGGTCCACAGGATGCCTGGACCAAAACAATCAGGGAGTCAGCATTAAAAAAAAAAAAAAAGCCTTCAAAATACAACTGAGAACCTCAAAGCCCATACCCTGGTAAGGCTAGGTCTATAATATCCTTATATCCAAAGATTAGCAAAATAGAATTTATTTGAGGATTCATGAAAGGAGACAAGAAAAGCAGGAATTGCGACTTCATAAATTTCAAAATTAAGGCAAGAGTGTAAATCTCTTCTCAGATCTATACGAACTGTGTGCATTAATTCATGGAAGAGAGAAAATGCACACTCAGTAGCGTGATTGAACATATACACATATTAGGCTGAAGGAGAAACTTTGCTAGGTATGAAATGATTAAGGAGGGCTTTCACACAATCTGTGACCTATGACCTGACTGCTCCCCTCACATAACGAAGCGTTCTTGGTCTGAATGTCAAGGAGATTGGTGGCAGTGTTGGAGGCAGGGATGTTAGAGCTGCATCCTGTTGAGTCACCAATGTGTCTTCCCAATCTATTTTTAAAAGAGCCTCCCTAGATTTCTTCTTCTCCCTTAGAACCCCTGGTGTCCAATAAGTCATCCCTTGTGACCTGTCCTACTTTCTAAATATCTCCCAACTCTACCTTTCCTCTTCATTCTCACTGTCACTTCATCAGCTCATGGCCTCATCATTCTTGCCTGGACTGCTGAAATGCCTCCTAATGGATCTTACCCTCTGACCTTCTTTTAATACCTCTTGTTAGATGAATCCTACTGCTGAAGATGGATCTCCCTCATATGTGGACCTGATCATATTATCTTGTTACTCAGGATCCTTTATTGGCTATCAATCATCTTTGAGATGAAAATCAAGAACTTGAGTAAGACATACAGGCACCTTCATTGCCTGACCCCTTCTATCTGGCTGCTTCCCAAAATGCACTCCATATATCTACTCAGTCTTACTTATCTTTGCGTACTCCTGGGAATCACCTCATTTGAGAAGCCTCTGGAACACTCCAGAACCATCCTTCCCCCACACCCAGTATGTTGTGGGAATCCCTTTCCTTCTGCCAGTGCACTCTGTTCTCATGACATTTAGCACACGTTATCACGAATTTTATTTTTCTTGTTTGAGTCGAGGTCTCAATTGGCTGTCCAGTTTGGAGTGTAATGGCGTGATCACAGCTTTCTGCAGTCTCAACCTCCTGGGCTTAGGTGATCCTTCCACCTCAGTCTCCCGAGTAGCTGAGACTACAGCTACCATCATCATGCCCAGCTAATTGTTTGATTTTTGTAGAGATGAAGTCTCACTGTGTTGCCTAGGTTGATCTCAAACTCTTGATCTCAGTTGATCTTCTCACCTTGGTATCCCATAGTGCTGGGATTACAAGCATGAGCCACCATGCCTGGTCATTTTCTTATCTATGTCCTTCCCTAGCTTATGGACAACTCTGCCATTTGGCAGATCTCAACTAGTTATAGAAATTATTATTATTATTCATGAATAATGTAACAATCCCACAACAAATACACAAATACTTGATGATTTTCACTTTGTCAACAGATACAATTTCCAGATCATGTTTTCAGTCCATAAAGAACCATTCAGGAATATAGGCAGGCCCGGGACTAAGGGTGGTACCAACATTTGGCCACTCCCCTCCAAATGACATTGCTTAGTAAGCATTACTATTCCTTTCTCAGATGAGAAAGAGGCCTGAGGTTGAGTCAGTGCACCAACCAGGTGTGTCTGAGTCTAAGCCTAGGCTCTTCACTTCCAATTAGGGATAATTCTCATCTCTTCTCTAAAATGCGGGAGCAATATTAGTTGCCTGAATCCATAAGCCTTGAAAGGGCCTTGTCTGAGCTGCCTGACTCCTGGTTACAGTGGAACAATTAGGTGGCACTTTTACAGAAACAGCCTGAGACTCCATGGAGGCAGATGGCTGAAGAGAGGGCAACTGTTGAAAGTCCAGCATCCTCTACAGCCATTGTGGGTAAGACCTGGCCAGTCCTGGGCCCCCTCCCTGCTGTGCATGGGTATAACCATGAACTCACAGCTCAGACTATTCCGTAGATTCATGACTTTTGTCGGTTCTGTGTATGTCACAAAATGTCATTACTGTTTTTAGCATTGCTGCCATGTGGGAACCAAAGCAGTCAGAGATAGAGAAGAAGGTATACATTGCTCTAAGTATGGCATATTTTACAATGCAACCCTTCAGTGCAATTTGCTGTAAATATTAGCTGTCAAAAAGAACCCCTTAGAAGTAACTACTCTTTATCTAAAGAGGTTGAACCTACAAGAAATATCTTTTAAGGAAAGTCAAATTTTAACCTAGAGCAATCTGAGAATGCCTTTTATTTATTATGCATTATTTATTTGACTTATTACAAGTTCTTATTTCTCAGAAGCCTCAGGCACATGTATTAAATATAAATGGAATAATTAAATTCAATAGTTAAAATTTCCACAAAGGAAAAAAATCAATGTAATGTTATTCTTTGCAATTTAATTGAAGAAATCACTTAAAACATGTCATAGTTTAAAGAATTTAATAAAATCCTCAAACACGCCCACAAAATGAAGAGACAATCTAGTGTAGGTATCCTCCTGTTATTCTTTACATAGTAGCAACCTGTCTATATTCTTCATTGCTTACCACAGCTGTACTTATGTTATTTGTTTTCATTTTATGTGATTCACTAAGTATCTGTTGAAATGTGCATTGTGTGTATCTGTATCTATATATACATACACACACCCTTCTATTTCTGTCTCCAAAATATGATTTTGGATAAGGCAATTTATTAAAAGAAAAGACTCTGAACAGCCCTGATCATGGAGCTTTCTTCAACCTACATTGGGATAAAGAAGAATCACTTCACTTCAGTCAGACATTTGTATATTTTGCCATTAAAACTTTTTATTTCTAAAGAACTGTGGGGGAAGAGCCTTTGCAAGGGTCAGAACAGCCACTGCTGTCCTTGACTGGAATTTTCATCAGACCTCCATGGTCAGGTTCCCAGACCGAGTTTACCTGCCTTAGAAGGAGTCTAAAGGTGCTGGCTGAAATGTATTCTTTCTGTAATGCAGGCAGGTGATGGAAGCCCATCCCATGCTCTGAAGTAGGCTGCCTGACAGCACTGTCTGGCCACACTGTGTTGATTTTGGCTCAGCACTTCTGACTAACGTTCCCGAGCAGTCGAGAGGTTATAGAGCAAAAAAGCATAGTCAAGGAAAGAGAGAGGTGAGAGACACTGAGCTGAGAGAGGTGGGGTACATCCTTTACCTTGTGCTCCCTCCTTGGAACCTGTTGGTTTCCTGTCATTGTTTTAGCCTTCTTCATATCTAGCCTGAAGTGTTGGATTTATTCAGAACCAAGCTCAGGGCCTGGAACACAGTAAGTGCTCAGTAAATAGTTGGATGGACAGAGGACGGATAGGAGTGTAGATGGATAGAGTTGGAAGGAAGGCAGGAAGGAACAAAGGAAGAAAGGCAGAGAAGGAGGATGGAAGGGAAGGAGAAACTTGAACACTTGTTTCATAAGAAAATTCTTTTCTTTCTCCTTTACTCTCCGTGCATCTATCCCTTCTGTCAAGGACGTATCACCCTCTGCAGTGCTTTGTCCCATGTGTGTCTCTATTCTCTCCCCTGTGCCTACTACATTCATGTGGGTTTTCCGTCGCATCACCTTGACCTCCCTCCAGAAGTTTAGTCCTGCAGTCAAATTCCAACTGGATGTTCTACCATATGCACCTACCATATGCTCAAACCGTGTAAAGTTATCACCAAATTCATCTGTTTTGTTTTTGTTTCTGTTTTTGTTTTTCCCCACTAGCACCATCTCCAGGTTTTCCTGGTCCTCAGGTAAATCATGATCCTTTTGGTCACCTTAGGCACCTTAGCTTAAGATCTCAGGGTCATCTTTGCCTTCGGCTCCTCCTTTGCTCCGTCTCCTTTGTTTCAGTCCTTTCTACCACCTGTTAGCTCCTTCCTCTCATCTCGTATGGCCTGTGTTGCAATAGTTTTCTAAGCAGGCTTCCAGACTCCATTTTCTTCCCTCTAAAGTTGATACTATCCACTGAAGAACAATTAATTTTCTCAAATTACTTCTCTGTTCATGTTACTCCCTGATTTAAAAATCTCCAGGGACTCGTTATGGCTTGAGGCAGTGGTTTCCCAGAATGTTAGATATGATAAAGCAGTAAATAAAACAATTAGAAAAAAAATAAACACTGGAAAAAACTAGGGAGGGAAATTACTTTTTAAAAATTTCTCCCACTAAAGATATTTTTTTTAATTGCCGTCTGTGGTAGTCATTATTACATTTAGTAAACACAAACTTTAATCCTAAAAAGTAGAAATGATAATCTCAGAATTGAGGACAACCTGGAAATAATGGAATAACAATAGTGATTGGAAATAATGCTTTTATGAAATGCTCAAACCGTTGATCACCTTCATCTCCTTGTTTCTTAGACTAGTGACAATGTCCCTGTGCAATACAAAGGTTCCTGCCGGATCAGTGATGCTTGGAGGAGGCGTGAGACTCAACAAGCACTCATGGGCCTTCCTTCTATCGCCCATCCCTTTGTCCATCAGTCTGTCCATCCATCCATCCATTCATCCATCCATCCCTTCAGACTTATCCTTCCTTCTGCCTTCAGCTGTTGGGTCTGATCATGTTTAATCATGTCTGAACTCTGGGAATTTTGCTTAATAGGAGTATGACACATTGACAGATCTCTTGAAGCTTTAGCTTCCTAACCTTTAAAATGAAGAGTTTGCAATTGATGATAGTGGTGATTCTTCCAGTGCTAAAGTCTACATTATTGGTTAATTGGTTGATTGATTTACCTAGTTAAAGATGGTAGTTATATATGCACTTAAATCTGATTTTCTGTTTCATAAACTCAAATTACAATATTGATGATTATAAGCAAGCATTTTACCATCAGAAAATGAGGAATAAGTTGAATAATGCAACCGAAACCTTTCTTTGCGTGTGGTTAATTTGACATCTGCAGGGAATATCGAAAGTAAAGTGGGACAAGATGCGGCAAATACTCATTTCATA
This sequence comes from Tarsius wallacei, assembly GCA_963574415.1. Classification (NCBI taxonomy): domain Eukaryota; kingdom Metazoa; phylum Chordata; class Mammalia; order Primates; family Tarsiidae; genus Tarsius; species Tarsius wallacei. Next base: position 13,114 of record CAUYQG010097105.1, read on the forward strand.
TACATTATTTTAGCGTATATGGGGTAAACATATTACAAGAGAATAGCTGCCCTATTCTAGATATACAGGACCTATGGATTTCACGTATATCGTTGTTTTTGATCCTTTTGACTTTGTTTTATTTGTGCCCAGCCTACCCCATCCTTCCTACTTCAAGTTAAAGTCTTCCTTGTCTGATAAAGCCCAGACAAAAAATGGGGGACAGGATGATCAATCAGTCTTATCAATTTTTCTCTTTTTGTTTATTTTTTGGCAAAGGGATGACCAGGCCTGGGATCCTTAATCTTGGCAAATGGGTAGACTTTCAGTGCTATCCAGAAAGAGCCATACAAAAAAATGAATGCAGAGGAATATAGACATAGGATCTAGAGTGGTCAGTTCCACCTGCAGAGTGAGAGTAATTTATAAGCTCAATCAATTTCACTCCAATTTCTCCAATTTGAGAGACGCCTTACCACCCTGTGTATGTGAGGAACAGGGCATTGAGGGAGCTTGAGATGTTTGACTGTAATAGATTCACAAGCACATTTCCCACCTGAGGGTCGATGGTCATTTCAGACCCATTTAGTTATGACTGAGAGTTTCGCCAATGCTTTTTTTTTGATACTGACATCACTATGAAACTGATAGATGGTCTCCTAAATTAAAGACATTTTGTCCTTTCCGGTTTTACATCTTTCTGATAAGGAATTGTTGGTTCAAAAATGGAATCCCATCTCCTTCTTATCATTCCAACCACAGATCACATCATGCCTCTCAAATAATTTTCTGTTGTGTTGTGCATCCAATTCCCCTGGCTTCTGTGGCCAAGGAGAGGGACCTCTGGATAGCTCTCTTCAAATAGGAAAGTGGAATTCTCACTTTTGGGGTGGGCAGGCAACTTGCTGGTCATTAGTGATGCTTGACCAAGTGCCAGGAAGAGGCCATTAGCTGGATGCACTGCTGGGAAGAGCCCATTAGCACCCAGCTGCCAGGCCATGGTTTGGAATGTGGAGCATGCTATATATTCACAGCCTAGAAATTGTGCCTCTTGCAGTACCCTGCAGATGGCTTGGAAAGCATGCAAAAATGAATCATACACTGTAATCATTTTGATACTTTATCCCCAAGACATCAAAAAGACAGAAGAAAAAAGAAAACTGTGGTCATTCCCCTAGACATTTGGCATTCACAGGACTTCTTTGGAAACATCAAATGTTTTTAATATTTATGAATACATAAAGAATCATACAGAAGCAACATGGAAGTTGTCTGCATTTCTCCCATAACAGGGTTTTGTTAAATGCAAAAGTTATACTTTAAACATTACTAATGAGTTAATTAAAAAAAAAATAATGACAACATATCAAAATCTTCGGATGATTTTTCTCCCTGTTCTTTTAAGAGCGCATCTGTTTTGTCCTGCGAGTCTGTGGCCTCACTTGCCCAGGCATTTCCAAGAAGATCAGGGGCCGACCAATGTGTGTCTAAGAGCTCTCTTCAACCTGACCCACTTTTAGGGGCCTGGTTGTCTCTGCTCTGTACATCTTGGTATCTCCCACACTCTCTGTTCTGGTTCTGTGTGATCTCTGGTATCTTGCTGCCCTCTCTGTTCCTGCATCCTTTTCAAGCTGTGTTAATCTGTGTCTTTGCTGCACCTAGGAGTGAGCATGGACAGAAAAGAGGGATGATGCATCTGTGCGGGAGGATGGGGGAGCATGGAAAGTTGAATGACAGCTTTGATGTCACTTTACATTCTGTGTTTTGACCCAGGAACTTGATTGTAAATTAAAGTTGCTCAGTCGAAAAGGATAATGTATTATAAGGACACAGGGATGTCTCATAGGAATCCAGGGAAAGCTACAACACCAGGCCTCATAAAAGGCAGGAATAGAACATGTTTCTGGGTCTCTGCAGCAGTAGTTCACAAAGTTTCACTCTAGTTTTCTACAATGAATGAAATTTATCCAGATTCCTCTTCTCTTCCAGTTTTTGACCTGCTACAAACATAGTCTCTTATCTCATTTTAAATAATTCCCACTGGGATAATCTGATCCCCCACCTCTTTATTATTATTTTTTTAAATCAGAACAAAGCTAAGGTCAGACCAGGAATATCCCTTTCGGGGTAGAGAATGGCGCTTGGTCCCATCAATTGTGTGGAGAGAAGGGTGTGGCCTCGTGTCGGCACTTTGTGCAGGATCCTGAAGGAAGTGTATTCTTTGCAAAAGTATCGGAGTGTCATGTGCACAGAACTTGTCTCATCATATGGCCAAGAGTCAAGATACGTGCTACACCGAGTTGGACCTGCTTCTTCAGTCATGAAGTATATTTGTCGGGGCGGGGGGAGTGTCAGGAAATGACCCCCAAATTGTGCAAATGTCTGAACTCTGACTTTAAGAGAAATCTGCAAAATAGTGAAGTCTGACATTTTCATGAGCTGTTTGCACATTTGCTTTAGTTCCTCTTCTCCTTAACCCTGCTGAAACACCTTCCTTTAATACCGAGTTAAGAAAAATGCCACAAGTGTATACCTGTTGCAAACGTACTAAATATACGATGGAAAAAAAAACAGGAGCAGAAGGTGATATTTCAGAGGCTGTGATTATTACATGGACTTAGAGATGAAAGATAAAAATCAGATAATAAAAATTGTCCTAAATGGGAAACCCAGAAAATGTGTGTCAGAGTCAGAAGTAGCTTATGGATGAGGACTAAAGTCAATACCATTATCGATCCCCCTGAAGTCTGAATTAATAGCATAGGATTTAGGAAACTGTGGTCAAGATAGATATTAGCAAATTGTGATTCCTATGAATCAGGGAGAGAAAAGCCTTTATTACCCACAGAGATGCAGCTTTCAATTTCACACTGGTGTAATCTTAACAGCCCAGAACTGTTCAGACCTGAAAATGCTGTCAAGCTTATACCCACACATAGATTTGGATATTGTTCTCCAAAAGAAATTTTTTCCCGTTGTATTTAAAGTAATGCAAAGTCAGATTTTCAGAAAAAATACTTTGTTTTCCATCTTTTCCCATTTATAACTACCTTGAAAATACTTTTGCTAAAAAAAACATACATTTTGAATTAAAATGGTTAATAAAAACAGAAAATGCATAGCTTTTTAGATCACCCCAAATTGACTACCTCTGGGGGCTAAGGCTGAAGCTTGCCTCTGAACTTAAATGCCTTTAGTCTGAATCAGACATCACTGAATGTCTTATCCTGAAATCACTCTACATTACATCTCTCACAAAACCTTATTACTTCCAAATTCAAACTCTTGTTAAAATTTGCATCACTTCAGTAGTTTTATATATCAGTAAGAATACTGGCAATGTTGAATGATTTTAAGGTAATTGAAGCATATTTATTTTAACAGGCATTGTAATCTGGCAGCCAGCGAGGCAAACACAGGAATATTTTAGCAAATGGGGATATCGAATGGCTTATCATCAAGAACACAATAATCAAATGCATTAGAGATACACAGTGAAACCAGGTACGAGGCTCTAGGGAGGCCTCTCAGGACATAGCACAGAACCCCATGGCTACGGAGAAACCATAGCAGAGAGATTAGGAACGTGGGCTCCTTGGCTGTGTATTTGATACCTGTGTGTCCTTGGGCAAAGACCTCAGTTGCTGTATTAGCATCCTGTGGCTGCCATAACAAATTACGCAAACTGTGTGACTTAAAACAATAACAACGTATTCTTTCATAGCTCAGGAGGCAAGCAGTATAAAATCAAGGATTGGCAGGGTTGGTTCCTGGAGGCTCTGAAGGGGAATCGATCCCATGCTTTTTCTTCTACCTTCTGATGGTTGCTAGCAATTCTCAACATTCCTTGGCTTGTGGATGCCCCTATAAAGACCCTATTTCCAAATGAGGTCACCTTCTGTGGTTTCTGGTGAATGTGAATGTTGAGGGGATCATGATTCATCCCATTACAGTTGCCGCAACTGTAAAATATGAATGCTAAGAATATCTGCCTCACATGTTGCTGTTATAGATAAGTCAATGAAAATAAAGTGCTTAGAACAGGCCTTGGTATATGGTAAGCAGTGTATGTGTTTTAGCTATTAATTGTAGTAGTAAGTTGAAAGATCGCACTAAATAAACATGAGTTTGGTTTTATTTGTTGAGTCATTTGCAGGAACAGCACTTTTCTCAGCAATGCCAACTATCTCTCTCCCTTCCTCTCCTTGGCCTACAAACTGGCCATATTTATTTTCATTTTTGGTTTTTTAAAGACAACCTGAAGGCAAATGTTGGCATGAAATGATACTGCAGCAATGGAAAGGAAAAAAGGAAGCCAAACCACCAATACCCAGCCTGATCCTAGGTGATAGAGGACAAAGAACCTGTCAAAAAAATAAAAAAAGTAAAAGCACATGGCTGCTTGTTGCCAAGTTACGAATTGGCAAGCCTCGTTGGGTCTAGATAACCAACTCACTTTAATTAAATTGCCTCCGATTGAGCTTCGGGCTGATTTTTTTCATACTGAGTTTGGCTCTGTGGTGAGCTGGCTCAGGCTTCTGCATTAAATTGTTCAGAGGTGTGCTTCTCTGACTACATTTCAAACCCCAGAGCTTGTCTCACTTCGGTCCCGCTTGGCCGGTGTGGTCATCACATCTAGCTTGCGATGATTCTGAAGTGTAGCATGTCCCCACCCTACAAGCCCAGGGTGACCTTTGCAGGACACAGTGAGTCAAGACATGGAGGAAAAAATATACACTGACGTAGAACTAACAAGGCACAGGCGAGACCAAAGTGGTGCAGATGCTAGCTAAACAGAAAGAGGCACTGATACTTTACTGTCTTTTCCTCCTTCTTTCTACCTTTGAGTGAGAAATGTTGTTAAAGTAAGACTCTGTGGGTCTATGTCCAGTACACAGACCTGGGTTGTCAGTGGTTTCTGGCTTTGTGCCTTTGAGTCCACGTGCACGAGCACTTCACTGCTCAGAGATAATCTGTTTGGCCAGACTCCAGTGAAGTTCAGGTGAGGCTGGAAACCTTCAAATGCAGGTGTGGAGGGAATTGCCTGGGCCTGCTCTCCAGAGGAGGGGGTGTCCTTAGGCGGACTCCTTCTCATCAAATGCTGTGTGATTGACAAATCTCGTCTTCAAGCTGTGGGTGACCAGCACTGGTTCGTTAAATCAGTGTAGTACCCTTGATGAATCTGTGTCATCACACATGTCCCCAATCTGTCCCTGCTTCCTCCCTTTCTCTCACCCCAGCTCCTCCTCATCCCCTGAACGGCAGGCCCTTTCTTCCTCTTTATCTTTGCATCTATCCTTCCCACATCTCACCTAGAAAATTGAGCAGACGCCAGGCCATGTTTTCATCCTTGGACAGGGAGTCAGGGAAAGGCCTGGAGGGAAACCAAGCCACCTCAACCTGCTTTGTCTGTGGACTCTCAGTTTTCAATCACTGTTTCTACTGACGCACTAAGTGATGATGTCTTCAAAAGCTCATGGCGACCTATCAACTATTTATTGTTGAAAAATGGGGAATGAATTCTCAAGGTCTAGTTCAATTGTCACCCTGATCTGGAGTCTGTTTCAACCCTCCAAGGCAGAGGTAGTTTTTGTTTCCTCCTCTGAGTCCGCACAACTTTATTGGAAACTTTGTGCCCTTCTGCTCTGATTCTACCGAGCTGAATTCCTGGGGCAGGTAAGGGGTGGGGAGGGTGCAACAAATAATACAGATGACCTTTGAAAAATGCAGGGGTTAGGGATACTGATCTCTCACGTGGTCAAAAATTTGAATGTCAGTTTGGACTCCCCCAAATCTTACCTAAATAGCATAGTGTTGATTGTTGATCGGAAGCCTTACCAAAAACGATTATAAGGCGTTTTTTGTATGTTATATATTTGCCTTCTTTTAATAAGGTAAGCTAGAAGAAAGAAAATGTTAAGAAAATTATAAGGAAGAGAAAATATATTTGTAAATGTAAGTAGGTCATCAGAAAGGTCTTCATCCTTGTCATCTTCACGTCGAGTAGGCCGAAGAGGAAGAGGAGAGGTTGGTCTTACTATCTCAGGGATGGCAAAGATGTAAGAAAATCCACACATATGTAAACTTGTGCTGTTCAAACATGTGTTGTTCAAAGGTCAACTGTATATCTCAACCACTGTCACATCTTGCTTATAAGCAGAGAGTCTAGCATAGAGTATAAGATCAATACAAGGACCAAAGGGAACAAATACCCTATGATGCACATTATATTTTTTAATTCACTTTATCCTGATGTATTATGTCAGAATCTTAGCTCAACTCAAGTATAAAAGAAATAACCACATTCTTTATTTTCTGTAATGCAACCTGATTTATGGTACTGGCTCCCTTGTGATTCTGGACTGGTGGAAAATTACCCTGTCACATTCTGTGTTCCTTCCTCCTCCATCCCTAAGGGAGTTCCTAGTTGAAGATCTTAGGTAGCACCAAAGCACTGGGATAAGGTGGGTGTGGGCCTCTGACCCTGGGCGATTGACATAATAATCAGCTGACTGAAGTTTTTACTGTCTGAGGCATCCCTGTAAGGCCAGCAGACGCCACTGCTCATGGCTACACTCAGACACTGGAATCTTCTTGCAGTATTATGAGTTCTGTCTGCCTCTTGTGCCATGGGGGCTGTTTTCTCTCCAGAGGGCTAAAAGAAAATCGGGTCCTAAAGTTATGATCTTGGCTGCTAAAACTCTCCTTTTCCTTCTCCAAGCTCAGGCTGAAGATTGGAAGAAAGGTTCAAGAACTTCCCTCTCCTGATGCTTTTTTCAAGAGACTTATTTTCCTACCAAATAATCCTTTTCTGTTTTCATTTTTTGCTTCCTTTAAACATTCTCCAAGTTCTAAGAAATTAAGCTTTGAGCAAAAAGAAGAAAAGGAAAGAAGGAAAGAAGGAAGGAAGGAAGGAGAGAGAGGAAGAAAGGGAGGGAGGAAGGAAAATGGAAGGGGAAGTGAAAAAGGAGGAAAAGAAAAAAAGTCTTGGTCATATATTTCCTCTGAGGCAGTGATGTAAACAACTAATACGATTTGAAGGGGCCAGAGATGAAAATGAGAATTAGCCTGTAGGCAAAGCAACCCCAAGGTAAAATAGCTTAAACAAATAGACATTTTTCTCTGTCTCTTTCGCTCATAAAATAATCCCAAAGTAGGTAGACCACCCAGCCACATACATAGCTATGCACTGAGAAGTCAATGGCACCATCCTCAATGTGTGGCTTACATCTCCGGGCCCAAGGTAGCAGGGAGAGAGCCAGCAGGGAGAGAGAAGCAGAATTCGGGGAAGGAATGGCTAAGGTGACAACCTAGAGTTACACACACCACCTCTGCTCACTTCCCTGTGCCCAGATCTAAATATGACCAGACTTATACCTAGCTGCAAAAGGTACAGGAGTCAGCCACCATGAGTGCAGCTAAAACCCAGGAGAAAGGGCAGTTCTGTTATTAAAAGGAGAAGGAAATCATTAAAACTGGGTCCCAGTCAGCAGTCTGATGCACACAGAGAAAAAACAATATAAATTAAAATCTCAAATATCCTCCAGCTATATTGGCTACAAGGCTATTTTACAAATAAAAGGTTACATTTTAAGAATGAATAAGTGAGATTCAGAAACATGTTTCATATAGGTAGGTTCATATAGGCAGTAAATGGTAGAGTTACAACTCAGTTCTAAATCTGCCTCACTTCAAAACCTATACATTTCCCCTAAACTCCACTCGTTAATGACACATTTGAGTGAATAAAACTTAAGATCATCTTTTCAATTCCATGGTAAACTAGCAGGTTTTATTTTTTCATATTAACTCATATTTCAAAATGTAATAATTTGAGCTCTGTTATAGTGGTTCTTGTTCTCTACAATGAATTCATGTATTATTGCAGTGATGTTTGAAATATCAATAAATCCTTAGGATATTGGAGGCTGAGAAACACTGTTAGCCTCGCTGCTTCATGTTAGGTAGAGATGTCATGAATTTGTGTCACTTTATACATGAAGTATCTTGTTGTTTGGTCACGGGTGATAGCTCAAATTGCGTTCAGATAGAAAAGGAAGGCAACAGATCAATATCAATAAACTCTATGTTCTACCATGTGATACTTTTTTATATGCAAAAGACATACTGCCTGCAGCCCAGAGCAATTTAGAAATGCCTGCTGCCTTGAAAACCAACTAGCATCATTGCACTGACTTCTAGCTCAGGTGAATAGGAACGTGTCTTTTTTTCACGTAACCCGTTGCACTATCTTTGGTCTCTGTGCCATTCTCCTGCTGCTTCTCTGCCTGGTTTCTGTTGATTTGATTGTGTTCCTCTTCCCTCCTTGGACTTTCTATGTAGACATTCTAATATTCTGTCCAGGCACTCTTCTTTTGCTTGGTGTTCCTGTCCACTCCCATGTCTTCAATGATTTGGAAAGTAACCAAATTTATGCATCTGGCCCATGACCCCTCGTGGCATATTATAATCGGCTTTTGACATCTTTTCTCCAGTTTTTCTGCCCAAGTTCTCATTCCGTCCTACAGCTTCCAGAGGTAGCCTCTTACACATGGGTTTGCATGGTAGCTGACACTTCAAAACAGCTCAAGAGAAGAACTCTTGCAAACCATTTCAACAAAGTGCTTCCTATTCACACTGGACCTAATATTTGCTCCCCAAATCTCAGCCCCCTCTGCCACCACCAGGCTGAACTAAGTACTTTGCTTCTGCAAGTGCATGTATCTCATTTATAACTCTATCATTGAATGTAGACCATCTCTGAGTGTGCACTTTTCTGTCTACCCTCTAAACTCTGAGGTCTGGAAGACAGAGTTCAGGTTCTTGTCCCTAGTATCCTGCACAGTAACTGGAACATAGTTGATGTACAGGTAGCTTTGAACGGAATCAAACAGATTCTTTTCTTCTGGTGAATTCTCATGAATCTGCCAATAAGGCCACATTTATTAAATGTCCCCAATAGTAAAGATCACGAGGATTTAAAAAATAAATATAAAAACACAGCTAATGCACCTAAGAAACAAAATGAAGCGTATTATACTCCAAAGGTAACAGTTGAGTACTAAGCAATCTACAAGTTTTAAGGTATATAATCTATACCTTTTAAAAATATATATTTATAGACATAGTGCTGAAGGGATTTGTCACTTATATAGATGAATCTTGGAACAGTTTAACTAGCATCTGAAGGGGTAGCTGGACCTGGCATGGCAGAGAGATAAGAATGGTCCAAAAGCAACCATGATTAAGTGAAATGGGAAATTAAAACTTTAGGTATCCAAGGATCATTTGAATCTCATTCTAAAAAAGAGTGCTAGGAGGAAAAGAAATCCTAATTTTTTTTCCCACAAGGAAAGTGAACCTATGAAAAATACTAGTAGGTTATAGGGCACACAAACAAGGGAATATCCTCAAGTCTCTGGAAGCCCATTGCTAAAAGGAAGAGAGAGCATTTTATGAATAATCATTTCATAGGATAAGGTGCTAACTTTAGTTTATGGCCATGACATTTCCCATGACTTATATGGCTCAAAAATGAAGAAATGATTGAGTTGTACATAGTGAAGAAAATAATTCTCTTTTTGTTTTTGCTTTCTTTTTTTTTTACATTAATTAATTAATTAACTTATTTTAATTTTAAAGATGTGAGGTACAATTTAGGGTTAAGCACATAGGTGGTGATTGTACAGGTGAAGTTTGGGCCTCCCATTGGTCCTCACTTAACCTAGTTTGGAATCAGGTACACTTACTAATGTTATGTGTCCCCCCCACTCCTTCCCCTGGCAGTGATCCGCTAGTGCCAATCTCTTTCATGTAAGAAAGTAATTCTAATTTGAGAGAATATCCTTATTTCCAGTGTTATATACTGGTTTATTAGAAAGGTAAGCCATTCTAGAAATCACCTGAAGAGGTATCCATTACATGTGGAAAATTATGAGAAATGTTTAAAAGTCCAAAAATAAGAAGTGGATTAAATAGATAATGGCACATTCGAGTCATATAAACTATGAAATCACCATGGAGTTCTCTCTTATAACAGATGACTTCACATGCTAATCAGACTGAGTCTTCAGCCAGCAGGGCTAAGCAGTCAGTTTATTTTAAGGATAAAGACTTCTAACTTTCTGTGTTTACATCTGCTTTTTTTAAAAAAAAGACACAATCAAAACTAGTGCATTTGGCTTTGATTAACCTTAGATATTTGAGTGGATTTTTTTGCTCTTAGTTCATCATGTTTTTGTTATTGGAACTCCCAACCTATGCATTCCTTTACTCAATCATTTATTCTTTAAACAAGAATTTATTGAGTGAGTTGTATATTCCTATTTCTCTTCCCTTGCATATCCCTGTCCTCATGGTGCTAATATTCCAAGCCCTTCTTTCCTGGGAGTCTAGTGAATCCTGACACTACCACCCAGTGGCTGTTTATTCTGCCCTGCAGCAGCCTTGGTTGTCTTCTATTGTTGCTGTTCTCACTTCTTTCAAAGTTGCAGGAACATTTTAATCATGAAGTTCTCTTTTTTTAAGCCCTTAAAAGCTAGTTCTTCTCTGTCTGCCTGTAATCCCTCAGCCCAGGAATGTGACCAGTTCTCTGGGGGACTGGCCTAGAGACTCCTTCTGGGACAGCAAAAGGTGATACAATCTTTATCCCTGATAACAAGCCCTCAATATATATGAATATCTATGTTGCTACCTGCGCAAAGGGGAATTTTTGGTTTCTCAGAATCCAGCTTTGGCTTTAGACCCTTTTCTTCCCCAAGTCTTAATAACAGGATTTCAGGGTTCTGATCATTCTACCTTGGTCTCTTTCTTTATTTCTCATATATGCCTTAAGAAACTTGATGTGAATACCTCTCCTTCCCGCTTACCCTAATATTTCAGAGTTCGAGTTGGATTTTAATCAAATGATATAATGTTTATGAAGGGCTTACTATCTGACATATAGTAGGTACTCAATGAATGATATCTATCAGAGCTTAATATATAATTATTATGACAAGTATGTAGATGAAACTCTCTACACATGATCCTAACTATGTGTAGCAACAGCAATAACGACAATAACAATAAGTTATGGCTATCACTGTGTATATAAATCTATAATTTCTAGACCTTTCGTTCTTATTTTTTCATGAAACAAAAATATTTTTAAAGAATAAACTATTTTATATTCTAAATGACTCGCTAAGTGCCACAGGATTTTAACTATGAATGCAGATTATGCTCATTCATGTACTCACTTTTAAATATTTGCTTTGCCCTTGCTTTTAATCCCGTCTAAAACTTCTTCAGTCCCCCATTAGGTTCTGTGAAACCTTAAAGCTAAAGCTTTGTTCTTGTCCAGATTGGATTATGTTTCTTCAGAGACTCCACTTGGGAGTGGAGGCCAGCACCAGCATATCCTTGGTGTTCTTCTTTCCTGACGGTGTAATTTAAGGTTATGAGTACAAAGGGTCTGACGGGGGCCAGCCTACAGCAGCCTTGTCTTGATTCCATCCCTGCCACGTCAGCATCAGTCCTCTTCCTAAGTCTCTAAGGAAGACAGCAACTGCACCTCAGGACTTGGATCACCTATGACAAGAGAAATGAAAGAGGGTAACAAGGAGTGCAAGAAGGAAGAAGCACAGGCAAAATTCCAAGTCGCTTTGTTCAAAAAAGGAATTGGATTTAGAATGAATAAAAATGTTTCAAAATATTCACTAGTAGTCAAGGAAGTATCTATAGACTAACTGGTGAGATGTGATCCTCATTTTCAAAATGGTT
>CAUYQG010097108.1:0-10698 GCA_963574415.1 Tarsius wallacei
AAATGTGCTTTTCTTTTTTTTATATTTTAACAACTTAATGGAAGCATAATTTAATAACAATGAAACATATGGTACATAGGCACAATGGAATATTACACAGCCATAAAGAAGAACAAACTCATGAACTTTGCAGCAACCTGGGTGGAATTAGAGTCTATAATACTGAGTGATCTTTCACAGAAACAAAGAACTGAGTATCACATGTTCTCACTCATAAGTGGACCTTGAACAGCTATTGTAATACTATAAGAAAAGGATTGACAGTAGGGGGAAACTGCGGAGGGGCAGGGGTAGGGGAGGTGGGATTGACAGTAGTGGAAATCTGCCTGAGGAAGGGAGGGCACGCCTCATCAACAAGGGTACCTGCACAATGAATATTTGTATACCTAACCCTGAATTGTACCCCACAATTTTAAAATAAAAAAATTTAAAAGTTAAAAAAAAAATTACTCATTTGCAGAGAACAGTTTGATGAATTCTGGCAAATGTCTGCATTCTTGTAGCCATCACCGCAGTCTAAACTTAGACTGTTTTCATTATCCCTGAAATTGCCTTTTCTCTTTTTGCAGTCATTCTTCACCCCACTCCTGGCCCTAGGCAATTACTGATCTGTTTTCTTTCACTATATGTGTTAGTTATCTGCTGCTGTGTAACAAATTACCCTCAAACTTAGCAGCTTAAAATGAGAAACATATTATCTCACACAGTTTTGAGGGTCAGGGATCAGGGAGCAGCCTGGCTGGATGATTGTGATAAAGGGAATCTTGGAAGAGTGAGTCAAGCTGTCCAGGAGGGATATAGTCTGTGGAGAATTAACTGGAGCTTGGGGATCCACTTCCAAGATGACTCACTCACGTGGCTGTTGGCAGAAGGCCTCAGTTCATCACTACATAGGTTTTCCACAAAGCTTCCCGAGTGTTCTCATGACAAAGTAGCTAGCTTCTTTCAGAGCGAGTGATCTGAGAGAAACTGAGAAGAAAGCTATGGTGCCTTTTATGACCCAGACCCACAAGTAGTACACTGGCAATTCTGCTCTATTCTGTTTGTTAAAAATGAGTCATTAAGGCCAACTCACACTAAAGGTAAAGGGAATTAGGCTCTGTTTATTACAAATATTACAAAGAATTTGTGGACATAATTTAAAACTACACCAAATTTTGACTTTGTAAGAATTTCATATACATGGAATCACGCATTTTGTTATCTTCTATGTTCTGCTTCTTTCACTTAGCTTAATGCTTCTGAGATCCATCCATGTTGTTGAAAGTGTCAGTGATCTATAGCTTTTGATAACTGAGTAGTATTCAATTGCACAAATGTACCACATTTTGTTTATTTAGTTACTAAAATGTGCTTTTATTTTCTGGCACTTTTTTAAAGTCATGTACGTTTTGTTGTTGTTGTTTTAATCTGCAGAATCTGTTGAACTGTACATTGTCAAATATTATTCAGGACTTTCCAAAGACTATCTGTGTAGAAAACACTACTTCAAGGGGAATAATCTCAGCTTATATGTTCTGGAATGAGTAACATGACTGACATTTTGACAGTCCGATGGCAAACAACTTCACCTAATCAGAAATCTGTAGTGCCTCGATTATATGCTGATCACATATACAGAATTTACTCCAATCAATTCTAATAATGTTTGATACTGAACTTTATTCTCAACAAGATGTGTAAAAAGGAGAGCTTTTGAGGTATACATTTTTCATAGTATGCAGAGTTGGGAATAACTCAATCACGTTAGAAAATTTAATTTCTGTCACTAAATGTCTCTAGTTCTGTCTGGAGAAACAGGAAATATTCTTACTTCTCCTTTGTATCTGCCAAGGGAATGAACTGAATATTCAAAGACTTTACAGATCTGCAAAAGCTTAATCTCTTACATCCAGGCTTAGAGACTCCCTTCCAGATGATCTTTGTCACTCAGGGGTGGCCAGTTAAAAATTATCACAGTATCAGTTCAGGCAGCAGAAAAAGTGCCAAGGCGCAGACGATATCCAAGTCTCAGATGAGCAGTCTTTGGCTGATCCCAGGGACCTCTGAATCTTCTTCCAGAATTTAGCATGGATCAAAATTTCAGGAGTTGTTGAATAAATAAATGATTACCTTGGGAGTTTTATTCATAAAGCATATATGACAAAGGTGAATAACTTAAGCTCGAATATCAGGTGGAGAACTTGGGAAAGTTACCACGAAACTCAGACTCAAGAATGAAAGAAAAGGCTGTAGACCTAGTTGCCATTATGCCATAGAAAGTGGATCAGAATCACCTGGTGGTCTCTTACAAGCTACACAAAGTTACCCATCTCCAAATTCATATGCAAGGCCCCTGTGGAATGAGGATGACCACCATACTGAGTTACTTTTATCTGTAGGAAAATGTATGCAACAGGATGGGGCAAAAAAGAGTGTGAGCCTTTTTTCCAACCTTGCCTTGATTCACATTTGGTCACTATTTCTTTTACTTTTAAACATCAACTAATATCAAGGCATGCTGCCTTTGGTCAAAAGGGAGCACGGGACGGAAAAGATTGAGGACATGGTGTTTTATAACATATGAGCTATGAAAAGGGGGTGGAGAAATTTAAAAGCATTAACTGGGAGTGCTGGATAATCATCAAAAAGGCAGACTTTGTTTTATCTCAGGTGTTCAATCCTGGAATTATGCTTCCTTCCATAAAAAATATAAGACATCTCTTCCCTGCCACTATTTCTTCTCCACACAGAGAGACATATTGGCACACAAGTAAGTTTGCATTTGCCCTTTTGTTGCCTCTTTTGAATTTTGCTTATGGGCCGGGCACAGTGGTTCAAGCTTGTAATCCCAGCGTTTTGGGAGGCCAAGGAGAGAGAATTGCCTGAGCCCAGTGGTTCCAGCCAGCCCGGGAAATTTGGTGAGACCTCGTCTCTACAATAAATCAAAAATTAGCCGGGCGTGGTAGCACGCACCTGTGGTTGTGGCTACTTGGAAGGCTGAGGCAGAAGGATCGCCGGAGTCCAGCAGGTCGACACTGGAGTGGGCGTGAGTGTGCCACTGCACTCCAGCCTGGACAATTGAGAGAGACTCTGAGTCAAAAAAAATTGTTTTTGGCTTATGCTTGGACTTCCTCCACATCTCCGTGGTTTGAGGAGTGAGGGTGGAGAGTTTTCCACGTGCAGGTACTGCTTGTACTCTTTCAGAATCTCATTTCGGAGACAGCAATCCTGCCCCTTGTCTCAGGATTTCCCCCTGTGAGTCATGCACCTTTCTTTGTTCCTTCCAAAGCACTGAGGTCATGTGTTTGACATTCTAGCTTAAACTCTGGAGGGAGCTTCCCCACATCACAATGAGGTCACTATAATACCTCTCTAGCTGTGTTATATTAATAAAAGAATTGATTAAAGGAATATTTGTTAAATGCCTACTATGTAGCAGGCACAGTTTTAAGCCCTGGGGTTGTAGCATGGACACAATAAATGAGGCCCCTGGCCTCATCAAGTTCACATTCTGTGGATCTGTGTCAAGGTTTGGACTATATGGATCCACCTGACTACCACAGCCAACCTATGAGATTTGCAAACATTATTTGGTCCTCACTTCTACTTCACTCATTGTTCAAGTCTAATTCACACATACAAATCAAAAATCAACAATGCTATAGGGTGGCTTTCTGTGACATGTGCTACAGATCAGCACCAGATGATATGCAACCAGTCTTATTCTCTTTGAGTCAGCTGTAGAATTCTTCCTGACAGTATTGAGACTCTGAAATTTCCCTTTCTTTTTTTAACCTCTCAAGTTCCCAGAATACATATGCACCAAATACTCAAGAAATATTTTCCACACTTGTTATCTTGAAGGAAAGTTCTGTCTAAGACATGGGAAAACTACTTGGAGTTAAGGAGATTCCCTACTAGAGATAGTTGGAAGCACAAAAATGCAGAGGGATGGCCTAAGAATTAGATAAATCCAAGATCACCAAAAGATGTGTTCTAATTGCTGAAGCTATGATTCTGAGGGAAGAATCAAAGTGAGAATCAGAGAGCCGGAAAAAAAAATGTAGGGAAGATGTACTTTAAATAAGAGCAAATTGGAGTTAAAGAAGAACAGCTGATATTCTAAGGTCATTCCCTTGAGCTCTGGAGGCTTCATGATCTGGTTTGGGAGATTTTAACAGTCTTCTAAAAGACCAAAGTAGAAAGAATACTAGCTCAAAGTGAGTCTTTTACCTATCTTAAGCCCTTTATGTTCCTGCTTTTTATTGCCAAGCCTAATAAAAATTTTACTCTGTAGTATATTAACTGTCCATTTTTAGTATCCAAGACCCCCACAAAATATTAGCACACTTCGGGGTGACAGGTAGTGAAATGTCTTTGGGTGAGCCAAGTGAACTTGTTTAAGCAAGAGATGACCTAGAAGTGTCTTGTGTTTTGAGGAGCAGAAGGGCAGAAAGCTGGCAAAGACATGAACAAGAGTAGGGTACTGAAACGTTGCTGTTGTATTGCAACTTATTAATTCTCAGAAAAGTGACAGAATACTGTAGTGTATGCGATCAAATGAGTGATTTACAGGAAACATCCAATTTGTCAATACTGGGCTGAGAGAATGTGTGCAACCCATTCATTATGTTCACATCTGTTGCCGTGCATTCTGTGATTGGAGTCTCCATATTGACAAAGAAAGAAAATGATTGAATGAACATATATTTATGCATATCCCAAAAGGCATATGCTAATTTCATTCCACTGAAATTTACACTCATCCTCAGGGTATCATTCAATCACCTCACAGAGCAACAGACTGAAAGAAAGATGAGAATGAAGCAAATGTCTTTTGACATGTAAGGGGCAATAAAATAAAATTAAAAGGTGCAAAAGATGCATCAAGTTTGACTCTGAAAACCACTTATGAACTAGATCCTACTTTCCAAAATGTGGATACAGTACAGGAAATTATTCTGTCTCTTTTTCAAAAGGAAATCAATTTTCTCAAATATTTCAAGACCAAGACTCTGCTTGAGTGCCTTAAATCAAGTGGATACACAATAATGTGTTTATTAATGCCTTACATTTGTACAGTCCTTTACTTAACAAGTGCTTTCACACTCACACGTTTTAAAAGTCTCACAATTCATGAGTAAATATTCACTTTTTATCTTTATTTGGCATGTAAGAACAGAATCTTAGAGTAAATGACTTATCGAAGCTTATCAGCTATTTATTGGCAAACTCAAATCAGTCTTTTAATTTTAAATTAAGTATTACTTTCATCATTTTAGCCATTTTAATACAAGACCTTAGTATATGCCTTGGAACACTACTCAGCCATAATAAATAATAAAATAATGTCTTTTGCAGCAACATGGCTGGAGTTGGAGACCATCATCCTAAGTGAGGTAGCGCGGAAACGGAAAAAAAAAACCCCGCATATTCTCACTCATAAGTGGGAGCAAAATTAAGAATCTGCAAAGGAATATAGAATGGCATAATGGACACTAGAAACTCAGAAGAGGGAGGATGCAAGGGGGGCAGGGTTGAAAAATCGCCTATTGGGTACAATGTGCACAGGTCGGGTGATGGGTACACTTAAATCCCAGACTTCACCACTTTACAATGCAACCATGTAGCCAAAAGCAATTTGTACTCCCTAAAGGTATTACAGTATTTTAAAAGTTAGAATGTGCAAGAAAAAATGTATAGAACTGAATACATATATACACGTACATGAATACAAGTCAACCTGGAGACATCCAAATAAGATCAATGGTTTCCATCAAAGTCAATATCCTGTTTGTGGTACTGTTTTGTAAGATATTATCTTTGGTGAAATTAGGGGAAAAGGTTACACAGGATCTCACTGTATTATTCCAACAACTATAGGTGAATTGATAATTATCTCAAAATTTAAAATTTAATTTTAAAAAATTGATCCTACTATAAGATCTCAGTATGAATACTATATGTAAAATTCAGGCTGTAATTATAATGTGATTTTGCTTGAAAATTAAACTGTGAACTAAAACTTTCTACTTTTTCTATTACAATAATTATTGATGCAGTATCTTAATACATTTAGTCCTATTTTGCAAGATAAAGTTCCTATCAAATTATTCTATTATCAGACACCGTGAAAGTTTGGTTCCTATTATCCCTGGACTCATTTTCAATATTGACTTTTTCTGATGATAATTATCACAAGATAATGAAGAGTTCCTTACATAGGCATGACAATAAGTCCTCAGTAGTATCATACTACAGAATTTTCTGTTATGCAAAGATATGGGCAGTTGCATCTCTTGAATCTCTTGTGGTTTTTTGGAAGTTGGTGTCATCAGAGTGGACTTGGTGGACAGACCACCCAAGAGGCCGATGTGGAAGGCAATGTCTGGTGTTCTGCTTGGGACCAACTTTGGATTTCTGAGTAAATGGCAGGTACAGGAGAGGCGCCATCATTTAGGCTAGCAAATCTGTTTTTTTCGAAGAACAAAACTTGTTTCACGGTCAGCTGCTAATTGTGTTTGTCATTTTAGTTCCATAAAATTAAATAATCTAGTAAAATTTCAAAAATAAATTTAAAAAACAAAAGCTTAATATATGATATGTAGTCAATATTGTATATAACAATAACTGTTTAAGAAAAATTTTCTGTCATATATCTGTTCATGGTGACATTACTGATCAAATTTGAGTTGCCAGAGCCCATGGGATGACCCACTTTGTTTCATACAACTCAGTGATGGCATCTGAACTGCACATCTGTAGACACTTTGAAGAAAGATGGGTGATAAAAACAAAAAAGCTCACAGTGATCCAATTACTGAGAATGGTGTGGGTTACTGGCTTAGTTGATAATTTCTGTTATTATTTATCTTGAATAATTTCTCCTTTCATTCTCTAAGCTTATTTTATTAATTATCTACTTTGAAAACTGACAAGGTTATTCATTTATTTTATTTTTCCTATGAGATAATATATATAATTATAGTCATGAACTTTCTTCTCATTTAGTTGCGTGCTATTGTATTGATATATTGTTTTCCTTATCATCATTTTCTACATATTGTAATGGTCTATTTGGCCCAAAGTTTGTATAGGAAGAAGTTCATAATTCCAAGTGGTTCAGCTCCTATTTTTGTGTGCTGTATGCATTTCATTGCTATTTATGTCAATACACAAGGCAAATTATTATAATCAATCACTATGGATTCGAGTATATGGATTATACTTGTAATCAGTTTCATTTACTACAACCTCAACTTGTGTAGATCTTTTTCTAATGTTTAAATTGCAAACCGTGCTTTCTTTACTTGATGTTTCTTAGCTCATGCTTTAATTTTTAACTCATTGGCATTGCCATTTACCCTCATATATCTCTTATAAATATCTATTTTTGTGTCACCCAAATATTTTCTTCTTAGCTGAATTGATATCTTTTAAACTTATTATCCAAAAAATTGCTGTTCTTCAAATTAAATTTTTGTGTAGCCTTGTTCTGTATCTTTCCTATTAAACTTGGCTTTTTTTTTTCTCTTGACAATTCCATCTCTAAAAGAGGTTACTTTAACAAATTTAAACAGTATGCTCAACTTAACTTTCTATCATTATGGCAATTAATTTTCTTGACATTAGCAATGGAAGTGAACTCAGAAATCATTCTGCTCAATCTCCCTTGCAAAGCAATTTTGTAAAAGAACAAAGTTGAAGACTCACATTATTTGATTTTAAGACTTAATATAAAGCTTCAGTAACTAACAATGTATAGTATTGACATAATAATAGAAATATAAATCAGTGAAAAAGAATAGAATCTAGAAAAAGACCCACATGTGTCTCTGTGTATAGTCAATTTATTTTCAAGCTAATTCAATCGAGTAAGGAGTGTCTTTTCAACAAATATGAAACTGGAACAGACGGAAAAAATAAACTTCAAACTTATTTTCATATGGTATTCAAAAATTAACTTGAAATAAATTACATATTTGATCATAAAAGTAAAAAATATAAAACTGTTAGAAGAAAATAGGGGAAATTTTACATAACCTGAGGAAGGCCAATATTTTTTTAGAGAGGACACAAAAACAAATCATAAATGAAATACATTGCTAGACTGGATGTCTTCCAAATTTAAAATTATTGCTCTGAGAAAATGAAAGTACCAAGGACTTGGAGAGAGTATTTGCAGTACATGCATTTGACCAACAATCTGAATCCAGAATATATAAAGAACTCTTACAACTCAACAGTAAGTAGGAAACTAACATAATGAAAAAAATAGGCAAAAGATTTCAGATACTTCAAAAAATAAGATACAGAAAGAGAAAATAAGCATGACATCATTTGTCAACAAAGAAATAAAAATCGAAGCTGTAATAAGATATAATTTCAAATACACTAGACTATAGTAGTCTAACAAAAGAAAAAGACAACACCGATGTTATCCATAATGCAGAGCAACTGAAACTCTCTTCTACTGATGACGTGAGAATAAAACAGTACAGCTACCTCCAGAAAATAATTTGGCAGTTTCTTAGAAAACTAAATATTTATTTACCAGAAGACTCAGAAATTCCATTCCTAAGGATTTACTCGGGAGAAATAAAAATGTAAGTCCACAAAAAAACTTGTAAAAAAAGCTTGATTCATAAGAGATCCAAACTAGTAATAACATCGGTATTCTCCAAATGGTGAGTGGAGTAAACAAATTATAGTCTATTCATACAATAGGATAGTATTCAGAGGGAAGAAAGGGATGAGCCAGTGATATGTGCAACAGCATGAATATAAAAATTTTTATTTTAAGCAAATGAAGCCAGACTCAAAGAAACACACACTGTGATTATTATTATTTTTTTTATCGTGCTCAAACTTTTTATTTATTTTTTAATTTTTATTTTATTATAGATATGTACAGTACAATCAGGATTAGCTACACAAGCAGGCTGCATGCGAGGGAAGTTTGAGCCTCCAACTGGCCCTCACTTCTTCTGGGTTAGGACGAAGTAATTTGTGATGCTATGGGCCTCCCCCACCCACCCACCTCCCTCCCCTGGCAGCGTTCATTGACTGCTGACCCCTCCCTTGTGTTAATGTGATTAATGTTCAAGTCCCATGTATGAGTGAGAACATTCGGTATTCAGTTCATTGCTTTTGTGATAGATCACCAAGTATGATGGTCTTCAACTCCATCCAATTTGCTGCAGATTCCATGATTTTGTTCTTTTTTATGGCTGTATTGTGTATATGTACCACATTTTCTTTGCCTAGTCCACTTTTGATGGGCAGTGGAGTTTGGTCCATGAGTTTGCTATTGTGAATAGTGCAGTGATAAACATGCATGTGCAGGTATCTTTATTTTTAGACCAATTTATGTTCCTCTGGAGAGGTATTGCTGGATCATATGGAAGGTCAATTTTAGTTCTTTATGAATTGCCACACTGCTTTCCATAGAGGTTGAACTAGCCTGCACTCTCACAAACAGTGTAAAAGCATTCCCTTTTTCACCACATCCTCACCAGCATCTATTGCTGATTGATTAATGTGGGTCATCCTTACTGAATTTAGGTGGTATCTCATTGTGGCTTTGATTTGCATTTCTCTGATGATTAGTGTGGCTGAGCACTTTTTCATGTATCTGTTGACTGCATATCTTCTTTTGAGAATTGTCTTTTCGTGTCCTTTGCCCAGTTTTTAATATAATTCTTTGGTTTTTTCTTTTCAGCTCATTTGAGTTCCTTGTAGATACTGGAAGTTAGGCCTTTGTCAAATACATAATTAGCAAATATTTTCCCCATTCTGTTAGTTGTCTCCCTACTTGCTTGATGGTTTATTTTCCTCTGCAAAAGTTTTTCAGTTTGATGAGTTTCCACTTGTCTATCTCATCTTTTGTGACATTTGCTTTTGGGGATTTGATCAAGAGTTGGTTGCCTTGTTTCAATGTGCATAAGAGTGTTTCCTGTGTTGTCTTCTAGGATTCTTATAGAAATCAAGGATAACACAACAAATGAAAAAACATTCCATGCTCATGAATTGGAAGAATCAATATTGTCAAGATGCCTATGCTACCCAGGGCAATCTACAGATTCAGTGCAATACCCATCAAATTACCAAGATCGTTTTTCTAAGACCTGTAAACAACAATATAGAAACTCATATGGAAACAAAAAAGAGCATGAATAGCCAAAAACAATCTTAGCAAAAGGAGCAAAGTGGGAGGTATCACACTTTCAGACTTTAAACTTTACTACAATGCTATGGTAACCAAAACAGCCTGGTACTGGTACAAGTATAGACACATAGACCAATGGAACAGGACCAAGACTATGGAAGCCAAAATTCAATCTCTCAAACAACCCATCTTCAACAAAGCATTAATAACAACCACTGGGGAAGGAGACCCTACTTAGCAAACATTGCTAAGAGAACTGGCTGACCACATGCAGAAGAATGAAACAGGACTCCCACCTAATGCCATGTACAAAAATCAACTCTAAATGGATCAAAGACCTAAATGTGATCATTTTTGTATAAAATTTTAGACAGGCAAAACTCACCTGCATCGACCAATAGAAAAATCAGTAGCCGGGCTCGGTGGCTCAGCCTGTAATCCCGCGCCTTGGGAGGCTGAGGTGAGTGGATTGCCTGAGCCCGCGGGTTCGAGACCCGCCTGGGCAGGCGAAACCTCATCTCTACAATAAATCAAAAAAATTAGCCGGG
>CAUYQG010097109.1:0-23978 GCA_963574415.1 Tarsius wallacei
CTGACTTCTGAGCCAGGCTTGGTGGCTCAGCCTGTAATCCCGCGCCTTGGGAGGCTGAGGTCAGTGGATTGCCTGAGTCCGCGGGTTCAAGACCCGCCTGGGCAACTTGGCGAGACCTCATCTCTACAATAAATCAAAAAATTAGCCAGGCATGATAGCGAGTGCCTGTAGTTCCGGCTACTTGGAAGGTTGAGGTGGAAGGATTGCCGGAGCCCAGCAGGTCGAGGCTGCGGTGGCCGGGAGCGGCCACTGCACTCCAGTCTGGGCGACAGAGTGAGACTCCAACTCAAAAAAAAAAACAACTAAAAAACCTGACTTCTGTCTCTAGGAGATAGCTCCTCTTGCAACCCTCTAAGATTGAGGCTACTTATCTACTCATAAGCCACATCCATCAGGGTTAGGAGATAATGTCAGTGCTCTCTTTTCTCCCTTTTTGCCTTTACTACACCAATGTCTCCTGCTCCAGACTGAATCTCCACTCCTTTGTTAACAGACAAATGCCTGTTCCCAGGAGACTCAAATAATTTGACCATAACACTCCAGTCCACTCCACTCTTCATTTCTGTCTCCTTCTATCTCCTTATTCACTTTACACCGACAGTTCAGTCTTCTGCTCCTCAAAGACTCCCTTCATGTAGCAACTCACTCAACCTCCTTGTTTCTGAGTCCCTGGACCTTCTCATCTCCAATGCCTGTCTCCTCCATTCCACTCCAGCAATTTCTTTCCAAGTCACACTGTGGAATTTGTCATCACTACAACTCCACCTCTGAAATTACTGATTTGATCATTCCCTTCTCTGACAACAACTTTCTAACCTTCCAACTTGCTTGGTTGGTCAAGTAACTTCTGAGCAAGTTCAGTTTTACCTCATCAGGACTTCCCAAGCATTGATATCTATCCTCCCCCTTAATCTATCAAACTCCCTCTTGTCTTCACTTCCCTCTCTCTCCAGCTCAGATTCCATGTTTTACTATTCAAACACTCCTCTTTATGAACTATAATTTCCCATACCTTGTCCTTCCTCCACATTCACCTTTAATAAAAAAGCAATATGAGGAATGCCACATACATCCTCTCCATGCATGTGCCCAGGCAATTGAGGGTAGAGGCATTACTACACATTGTCTCTAGCACATAAACTGGGCTCCCAACTCTGCCTGGAAGCATTTCTCTACCATTCTTTTCAACAACAACCTCAATGCTTTTCTGCTCTCCTTAAACCTTGGATCATTCCTCAATATTATGTGCTCCCCTACTCTCAGCATATGACTCTGAGTCCGTTATCTTAGAGAAAGTTGCTTAACTTACTGTCCACCAGCTCTACAGTTTCAATTGTGAGGTTTTTGGCATCCCCTTTCTTCTCTCCTATTATAATGCAGGGGGAATTCTTCCCTCTGCATCTTTTTGTGTTCTCTGGGCCTTACACATAGCTACTTTCTCAGGAACTCTTAATTTATCTTGTCTTTTACCTGTATCTTTAATCTCTAAATTTTTCTCTTTACTAGATTCTTTCTATTAGCATTTCAAAATACTGTAACCACTTCAATCTTGAAGGAAATTTCTCCTCTTTCACCTCCTAAGCACTCACATATACACACATACACACACGCACAAACACACCCCTCACAGAAACATCCCTGGACCCCGCATCTGCCTCTAGCTGCTGCCCTCTTCTTCTACCCCTGCTTTTTTTTTTTTTTTTTTAACCTTCAGAGCCAATGTCTTTAAAAGGTTCTCTGTACTTGTCTATTCTGGCTTCTGTTTTCCATGATATCACTAAAAACCGTGTTCATAAAGGTCACTGAAAAATTCCTTAAGACTAAGTCTAGTGGATCATTGGAGCCTTATCTTCCTTGACCACTTAACCCATTTGATATGTTGCCCACTCTCTCATTCTTCAAACAAATTAGGCAGCTTGAGATGGAGTGCACAGCAAAGACCTGGATTCTAGGCATCTTTCCTCTGACTCCAGTCTTTCAACCACCAAGCCACTTAGTATTTTTAGTGCGAAGAGAAGACTTTAAGTATGCAAAGGTAGGGGTGAACCAGATGGCTTCTTGAGGTCCTTTTTAGCCCCTGGAATCCATGGTTGTTGATTTCAAGTCATACCCCAGTTAGCAGTCACATTTGTATGCATGGTTCAGCATTCCCATCTTTGAAGTGAGACAATTTTCTCTTGCTGCCTAAATTACTTCTAGGTTATAAATTCACCTTTGGAAGTGATATTAACTCTTTCAGATCTCTAGTACTGTACTAATGACTGGATTTTCTAGAGAGAAATGGCTGGTCAACCAAAATATCAACTTAGCTCTTTCAGCATGCAATGAATCTGAAGCTATTTAAATTCATAGAAAAGAAAGTTTGCTCATTGGGTCAAAGCACTAAGGGGAGAATATTTTTCTGCCCCAAAGGCTAGAGTTACTAGGAAGACATATGCAATGTTAAAACTGACCTCAATACTGTGACTGACTTCTTCAGTATTAAATGGAAAAAACAGTCATAAGAAGCCTTGAAGGAGGAAAAAAGTAGCATAAGTAGCCCAAAATAACAACTTCTTTGTATTTATTTCTAGGCTACCCAATGTGGTATGCTATGGCAGAAAGGGAGTGGACCTAGAGTTAAAGTTGGATTTAGACGTGGTTCAGTCAGCAGTTGCTCTGTGAACCTAGACAAGCTATCCCAAGTTGCTCACCTGTAAGATGGGGACAGTAATGTGTTTATTGGGTCTTCCAGAATGATTGTAAAAGTCTAATGACTCTATGAGTACAAGATATGTGAAGAGTAAAAAGTGCTGTACAATTTAAGATATTTACCAATGGAGAAATAACAATGTACCAGTAAGAAAAGTCTACTGGAGCAATTAATTTCTGAATGCATTTGTAGTAGATTGGGCAGTAGAGTAATATGTCAGACTACCCACATATCTTATATGATATAGCAGAGTCAGAAACTGGGCATTAAGCAGGAAGAAGTAGATTAGAATTGTTGTTTTACTCTCTCTGCATATAGATTTTCTAGCTGGTAGGACTTAAATTATAAACTTGAAGGCGATTGTTCACAACTTCTCAGCCATATGGGTTGTCCTTTGCTGAAATTTTAAAAAAGGATTATTGCTTAAAAGAAAGGAATAATCCAGAAATAAACATAAACTTAGTGAAGCAAAAAAATGAGATAATTTAAATTTGTTAATTACTTTAACATTTTTAATGAATTGGAAAAATATGAGTCTCACTGGTATGTGCTCAAAAAAAAGTCCTTTCCTTAAGTTTCTGTTCCTAAGAGGCACCATATATAAGAGAGGGAGATGCTCTCTCTGTCGAATTTAGACACATCTCAAAGATATTTATATAAAAATCAACCCAGGTACATTACAGTATGTGAATTTAGCTATTTCTTTTTCACACTATTGTTCCTTCTCACATAATCCTACACATGGCATCCTACATATGTAATCATCTTTTCCTAATAAGTCTCCTGGGAAGATCCAAGATTAAGCACAGTATTTTGTGCATGGAAATGTATCTTTCTCCCTACGCTAGGTATGGAAACATTTAAACAATTCTGGTTTGTTTGTTTTTTTTCCTTCACTTTGTTTACAGCAGTGTTTCTCCACCAACCCTAAAGATGACTTAGATAATTCAAAGTTGTGACACTGTGTAACTCTGAGCCCATATTGAGGAATGTATTCCCTTTTCAATAATCTTTCAATCTTGATTATATTAGGAGAAAGTATAGTTTATGCCAGTGTTTCTAACACTTCTCTCCCCTTGATGATACCTCTTTTTAAATAAAAAGAACAAATCTCATCAGGCTCAGCCATTCAGCTGGTAGACAATGGAATTGAGTTAAATTTTAATAATATTGTTTTGATCGTATGGCGGTTATTTTACAATTTATTTTTTATTTATAATACTAATATTGGTTTTACATTCCCAGGTAATTAAAGTTTCCTTTTAAAATAAAAGAATTTTCAAGTAAAAAAGTGTCAGCTTACAGAAAATATTAAATGTATGGCACATATGTAGTAAGTAGATGTAGCGAAAGTGAAGGTGGAGGACAAATGACTGAAATCTCAGAAACACCACCTTAAAGAATGTTTCTGACACTTTATATGTAGCATATTAATTTCCCTTCAATATGCCCTCAAATTTTAATAAACCCACAAGATAAGATGATAGTATGATATCAGACAGATCTTGAATCAAATCCCTGCCATTTGATTGTCTAGTTTTATGCCTTGGGGCAAGTTATTTAACTTCTGCCTGGTTTTTAATCTGTGAAACAGAGGTAACATTACCTTACAGGATGGAGTGGTCTAGGGAGATAACGAATGTAAACTACCTCACAGTGTTTAGCACAAGGCAGAAGTTCAAAAAGTTGTAGCTATTATTATCAGAAAGGGAATATATTAGACTTCTAATTTTATAAATGAGAAAATTCAGACTTAGGGAAGTTATGTGACTAGAATAAAGTTAAGTATTACTTATTTGGGGTGCAAATCATTTCTTGGGCATTGATTTAAATGTCAAAAACTACATTTCATCACATTCCTGATGAAAGAGCAGGTTGGAAGGCATATACAAAGACTTTGACTCCATTGCCAATTTGGTGCAGCATTTTAATAAATTGCTAGTTACTTTAGTTGGATGGATGTTAGTGTTGCTGATCCTTGAGAGATTCTTTATAATTCTCTCTGCTCTGTGTCTACAAGGTATAGTTATTACTCAAGTAAATACTGCTGGTGACAAGAGGGACTGAAGGAGAGGATGCAATGATGAAAATAAATCTTCATGACTAGAATACAAAACTGAAAGTAAGAGCAATTTCTTTTTTTTTCTTCAGTAGTAAGAGGAAAAGAAAGTCAGAGAAGTATGGTTTTAGGAGTACTGGTTTAGGAAAAGTTATACACATATGAGTGTGTGAATAGACAGGACATCAGAATGAAGGGCCATAGCAAGAATAATTTTACCCAAATTATTGTCTTGTGAGGCTACCAGGTCATATAACCTCTTGGGCCAAACCAGACTGGTGCATGAAACTGAGTTTGACAAATGCGGTGCTGGCAATCTATAGGTGTGAAATTCTGTTATATATTGCTGGCATTTCTAGATTTAAAATGATCAATTTTATGTTAAAAAAAGAGATTTAAAATCAGATAATAAGTCAGTGGGAAATTCAGAGCTTGAAAACTGACTTACTTCGTATCCAATATCAGGCTCAGTCACCCCCTCCTTTCTTACACACATAATCAATATGGTCTGGGTCATGTTTACACAACAATTACATTCACTTGTCTCCTTCCTTAAGTGACAGCAGGATCTTATTATGATACTTATCAGCATGTATATAAAATGCACTTTTCAGTTGATTGTTTAAAAAAACCCATTAAAATGAAGTTGCTTTTAGATTGTGTTTGTATCACATTTTTCTTGAGCAATTCAATAGCAGTTCACAGCATTGCTGTTGCAGGATGATTATGCAGTTGCATATAGTGTCAGTGGTGCAGATCAGGATGAAAGTCTGTAAAGATGAACATCTGAAAAATCACAAAATGTCATCAGCATCAGTAGTTGCAATTGCCTCTAAAGGTAAAAGATCAAATCTATTTTAGACAAATTTTTGACAAATGTACCTATACTTTTTAGATGACCACTTCTGTAATCTGTATTATGATTGCTTGACAAATTAGGCCAATGAAAGCAGGAAATGGCCGGGCTCGGTGGCTCAGCCTGTAATCCCACGCCTTGGGAGGCTGAGGTGAGTGGATTGCCTGAGCCCGCGGGTTCGAGACCCGCCTGGGCAGGCGAAACCTCATCTCTACAATAAATCAAAAAATCAGCCAGGTGTGGTAGCGCATGCCTGTAATTCCAGCTACTCGGAAGGCTGAGGCGGAAGGATCGCCGGAGCCCAGCAGGTCGAGGCTGCGGTGGCCGGGAGCGGCCACTGCACTCCAGTCTGGGCGACGGAGGGAGACTCCAACACAAAAAAAAAAAAAAAAAAAAAGAAAGCAGGAAATGATCCTAAGGAAAAACAGTGGGTAATGTATTTGCTCAAAGCTGTCTGAGATTGCTTAAAAAGTAAGATGCCTCTTTATGAGGAACACATAATCCTGGGTAGAAGGGTAGCATTCCCATGAAATGGTTAATCTTCTAAAGACATCAAGCCATTTGGTAAGGGCAGGGATTTCAGTGTTAAGAGTGAGACAACATGGCAAGTTGCCAAGGAGAGATGGAACAGGTTCTTAGAGATGTTTGTTGCAAGCATTTTGATTTGTGGCAAACTTGCCTTTGCCTCAGGAAGTCACTGACAGTGGGGGAGGAAAGGGAGTAGATGCTGTAGTTGTGTCTAACACTGATCCAGACAAAACAGCCATCAAAACCCAGGAGCTGACATTCAGTCATTAAAGGATCCCAGTCGTTTGTTCAGTGCACCTAGCCAACCCTCAAAACATTTCAAAGAAAGCAGAATCTCAATTTCCAAAACTAGGAAAGAGAAAACTGCAATATCTGAACAGTTGTATCTAAGCTCAGATAGGAACAGTGATAAGATTAAAATGGCATGGGCTTAATAATAAATCTTGGCCATATAAATGTGATCTACAAAGTAGTAAATTTTTAATGTTCATTGGCTCTGCCTCCTTTTAAACAGTATACAAGTGTACTATGTCTGCATATACAATGATGCCATTATATTGTGGCAGGAGTTGAAGAAATGGCTATGGCATGATTAATTGTAGAACAGAATTGTTTGACAGCAGAGCTGTCAAATATCAAAACACTTGCCAGGTTTTTTAATTGGACAAGCTAGGAATGCATAGTGTTGCTGCTATAACTGAAATCAATCTACAGTTTGAGTAAAAATTAACTCTTTAATGTTGCCTTCCTCCTTACCTGCACAATGTCAAAAAACCCCAAACAAACAAAAAGCCTTCACAGAAATTCTTGCATTCAGACATGCGTGCAAGATCGATGACTGATAAATAAATAAAGGAGAAGCATTTGTAAGGCTCTTTGAAGTTTGCAAAAAGCTTTCATGGACATTATTTTGTTTAATCCTCATAATAACACCAGGAGATTGATTATATGGTCATTTCAATTCAATTTTCAGTTAGGCCTACTCTGGACCATGTTTTGTGCTAGACACTCAAGATAAAAAAACATATTAAACAAATTAGAGGACATCCCTGTAGCCAATATGTTTAACAAATGAGGAAAACTGAGTCTCAGAGATAGAGATGGTCTAGTAAGTTTTTTTGCTATAGAGACAAAAAGGCTGTATCTTTGGACTCAAGCTCCAATGCTTTTATCCTTTTACTATGCTACCTTTGAAAGGAATGAGGCCAAATTAGCCAGAGAGAAACACATTTTTGTTGAAAGCTGGTTTCCAAGGCACTCTAAATTTCATACAGTGAAACTTGCTTAGCAGATAACTCAATTCAAAGATCACCTGCCTGTTAAAGCAAGGTTTTTAAACCACTAATTTTATTTCCTTTAGAAGCAATTCTGAATAAACTTGCTCTAAAAACAGTACAATTTTCAGTTTTGACATGTAAAGAGCTTGGAGGACATCATTCTCAGCCTTGCAAGAAAAAACTAGACAAACTGGAAATCAATGATTTTTTCTTTGGATCTGTCAGAGAACTAAGTTGCAGGTCAAAAAGTCGCCCCAAAATTTGGAGAAATGAGTGCATCCAGAGAGACACAGTCGTTATCTATTTACTTGGAACAGATGCTGCTGGGGCCATAAACTGGTAAGAACACTTAATGGGGACTTTACTGAATTGCTGGAGGCTGCATGAGGACCAGCTGAGACTGAAAAATTCCTGGGGTCCTACCCTTGGGGTGGGGGATCAACATTTTTTGTGTGTTTTACTTCTGGGAACCCTACCAGGTTCTCGCTGTGAAAAACAGAAAACATCCTTTTGAAATTTGTACAAGGGGACAGTAAATGTAACCATATTGAAATACACCATGGAAAAATAATTCTGTAGCCATATTGATATGATAAGAATGGCATTATCCCTCTGTGCTCTTCCTCCTCAAAATCCTAGCTCCAGTCTAATCGTGAGGAAAACACTGGGCAGATCCCAGTTGAGAGACATCTACAGAATACCTGATCAGTACCTCTCAAAACTGTCAAAGCCATCAAATACAAGGAAAGTAGGAGAAACTGTCACAGCAAAGAGGGGCTGAAAGAGGCATGAGGATTAAATGTAATGTGGTATCGGAGAATAGAAAAAGACATCAGGTAAAAACTAGAGTAGAAGAAAACTAGAATATTCAGTAATTAAAAAAACACATTAGGTAAAGTATGGACTTGAGTTAATAACAACACATTGATATTTGTTTATTTATTGTAACAAGTGTACCACACTAATGTAAGCTGTTAAATAATAGAAGAAATTAGGTGTGAGGCACATGGGAACTGTCAGTACTATCTCTGCAAACTTTCTGTAAATCTAAAGCTATTTTAAAAGCAATGGGGAGAAATGTAAACAAACAGAGTGAACTGAGCTTTGAAATGACTTCTTAGGCTCACAGCTCCTTGGGAAATATCGATGTCAGTAAGTAAAATTGGCTGTGCCTTAAGATAAGTTCTCTGTCTCTGAAGGCCTCCTCTTTGACTTCTCAACTTTGGGTGAGACATTGAGGACTTGTGGCCCCTGTTTTGTCACCCAGATTGATGAATCAGCCCTTACTATTCTGCAGTGACAGTTTTCACAATAGAGAACAGTTCCTGGAAATAAAATCTGTCATGAAAGAAACTGACTTCTCCTGACTTACAGAATGTGACCAGAGAGACTAGAGATGTAAGTCAATCCAAGTCTTTCACTTTATAGATGAAGATATTGAAGTTTGGGGGTATGCATTCCTGTTGGATCCAGGATTAAAACTCAGTTTCTCCTTGTTGCCAATTTTAAAATTCAGTTAAAATGATGGTACAATGAACACCTGTACCCACTGCTAGATTCAAAGATTAGCATTGTGTCATTTTTGCTTCATGTATTTGCAAAATCATTTAAATGTAACTTGCATACTTTGTGACACTTCACCCCAAATATTCCAGCATATATTTCTTAAGAATAAAGGTATTCTTCTACATATTAACAATACTATTATATCTTACATTAATTTGAAATTTAAAATATAACTAGCTACATTAAGGAATTATTTTAAATTATTTTTAAATTTAAATTTTAAATTATTTTAAAATTATTTTAGAAACAATCTCTTAATGTATCTAATACACAGTCCATTTTCTAAATTTTCAAAGTGTGTTTCAAAATGTTTTTTATAGAATTTTTTCTACCAAGTCAGAATCGAATCAAGATCCTCACAGCATTTGTTTTACTTTATAATCTCTGATCATCTGGAACATTCCCCAAACACTTCTCTTAGGGATGTTAACTTTCTGTAAAATGCCTCATGCCACACTGGACTGGTATCATACTAACTTGAGACTTGAAAGTGAACAAGTATGTGTCAATCCATTCAAAAGAGGTAGGAGAAAAGGGAAAAAAGTTTTCGGAGTCCCTGTTTTTCTGTTCTGGTCACAAACCCAGAGGTCAGAGGCCTAACCTAGACTATCGTGTAAGAGGACACAATGTCTGGGGCTCCCTTCATGATAACAAATACAACTGAAGGGGTCGTATCTCTATTATTCCACGTACACTTCAGGTTAAAAATAATAAATCTCTTTTACATGACTGGTAGTTGCAAATCCAAGTTCATAAAAACTCACATCTTTATGGGAAGGAGGTAATAAACGCTTCTTAGTCAATCTGGGATTAGAAAGGAAGTTTCTGCTTTTGCACAGAGACACAGATGCTTCCGAAGGGATGCTCTCCTGTCCTGGACTATGGACTTTTTAAGAATTGGGATTGCATCTTGTTCAGTTTTATACCTGGTGTCTATCAGCTCAATAAACACTAGTTCAATGCACAAGTCAGTTATAAAATTAATTGAATAATATTTGCATTTCTACATGAAATACTTTGTTGGGCATAGCTACAATCTTTTCCTAAACTTCTCACCAAGCATATTTACTATATACTCTGGCACCAAACATTTTTCTCACAGTATCTCTATGAGTTGAGAAACAGTACAGGAAGTGTCTTGATACCAGCGTAACACTGTTCCCAAAGCTTGTAAAAAATAAAAAAGCAAAAACCAAAAATAAAACAAAAATTTTAATGATATCTACATGCTCCCCATATTTGCTGTGACTCTTCAAGGGAGAGAACACACACAAATTCCCCTACACATAAGATGAGTTATTCTGAATAACCTGTTAGATTCTTGTGCAGGCCCATAAAACTCTGACTTATTCAGGACAAAATTAATATCTTTGAAGTCCTAAAACCAGAAAATATTTGATATCCTATCCATCCACATTTAAACAAAATAGCAATAATCCCACACTATAAAATAAGTGCAAAGAATTTCAAGAAATATCTGTCTTATTTTTTACCATGATAAATATGTTAATGTTGTCTTTTCATTTTTATTGTGGTAAAATATACATAAAATTATCATTTTATCCATTTTACGTGCACAGTTTTATGGCATTAAGTTCACTCATATTGTTGAACAGCCATGCATCTCCAGAGCTTTTTCATCTTCCTAAACTGAGACTTTGTATGCATTAAACATTAACTCCTCATTCTTCTCTCCTCCAGCCTATAGTCACTAAGTAATTACAGAAATTTTTTGTTGATTCTTTCAGATTTTCTACATAAGAAATCATGCCATCTGAGAACAAAGACATTACTGTATTTTGGTGTTCCTAATCTATCCACATTCGATTCCTTTTTCTTGTCTAATTGCATTAGCTAAAACTTCCATTATGATATTGAAAAGATGTGCTGAGGGGAGACATCCTTGCTTTATATATCTAATCATAATAGTAAAACTTCTATTTTCCCACTGTTAAGTATGATGTTAGCAGTAGGTTTTTTGATCATGATGAGTATGCTCCCCTCTATTTCTAGTTTTCTGAAAGTTTTTATTATGAATGAGTGTTGGATTTTGTCCAATTTTTTACATCTATTGATATAATCATGTGATTTTTATTCTTTATACTACTGATATGGTGAGTTACATTAGTTGATTATCAAGTAGTGAGCCAGTGTATATGTAGTAGATTCAATTTGCCAATATTTTGTTGAGCATTCTTACATCTATGTTCACAAGATATATTGGTCTACAGTTTTTTTTTTTCTTTTAATTCTTTGTCTGGTTTTGGTGTTAGGATAATGATGACATCATAAAATGAGTTAAGAAATATTTCTTCTGCTCTGTCTTCTGGAAGAGATTATAGAGAATTGCCATAATCTCTTTCTTAAATATTTGAAAGAATTCCCCAGTGAATTCATCTTTGCCTGGTGCCTTTTGTTTTGGAAGGTTTTCAATTACTGATTCAATTTCCTTAATAGATATAAGCCTATCCAGGTTGTCTATTTCTTCTTGTGTGAGTTTTGGCAGGAACTGGTCCATTTCATCTAAGTTCTCAAATTTGTGAGCACAGAGTTGTTCATAGTCTTCTTCTATTATCCTTTTAATGTTTATAGGATTTATAGTGGCTATGGTTTTGATTTGCATTTCACTAATGATTAGTGATTTAAGCATCTTTTTGTGTGTTTATTGGTCTTTAATGCTTTTAAAAACATATTAAATACCTGAGTCTGGCCAAGAATTTACTCCCTGATATTTTGTGTCCTAACCATGTTTATTGCTCTATTGGGCAACCCAGCACTGAGATTACCTCTAGGGCAGGGAGAAACTGAAACATTACCCTCTCTCTGGCAGGTGCTTTACCTCCACAATCCAGGTACTTACCATTATACTAAGATGATAAGTCTGATGGTTTCAAATGCTTCCTTGAAGAGAAATGTTTAATAAATTTTTAAAAATGTAAACATTATATTCATGTAATCCTGCTGTCATACAGAGAAACAAAGACTGGGAAAATGCACAAGCTCAGCCCCTCACCTGAAAGAACCTCATCTTCGTTGGCTCTGGAGCTGATTGCAAATATAATGTAAGTCCAGAGGATAGTCTTCACTGCTAGCCTCAAGGAGTCTTTCAGTCCATCACATAAATACCTGAAAAAATTTGTCTTTATTTTCCTTTCTACTTCTCTCTTGGGCAGATTAGGGTGAGGGATTCAACTTTAATCTGTTCTTGTGGTTAAGGAAGCACATCCCCTCTGTCCTAATCCCTTGCATTTCCACTCTTCACAGAGGAATCCCCATACCCCATACCTCCTCCTAGTTTTATCTTTGCTGTGGATCCATTACTCTTGAAGCTAAAGAGAATTGACAGGAAGTCCCACCATGACTCATTTAACTTGCCTTAAAATAAAAATGCTGAGAAGAGAATAATGGAGGCAAATTTCTTTTCATGTTGATTCTGAGTTTCAGAATGATTTTTCCCCCAACTAAAGTTTAAAAATAATTGGAATTATGCAATAAAAGAAAGGTACCAAACTGAATATATCCAAAGTTCAAAGAACATTATCTATGAAATAACCCATTTTGTAAAAATTTCGTTAGAAAAGATAAGATTTAGGAAGACAGCTGAATTATTTTTCTCCTCCCACCTCATCCGCATATAGAAGAGCTTCAAGTATTCCTAGATTTGAGTGCAAAAGAGGACAATTTCTTTCCTGTTTATTCATAAAAGAGAGAATCTGGGTTCTGATGAAGCCTGCACCTCTTGTCTTTTCATTTCCTTTGGAAGATTCAAAACCAGGAGATGACTGTTTTCTAGTATGGACTTATTTTTGAACTATGACTTCACCTATGGTAATTCTAACTTTAAATCAACAAATACTTACCTTATTTCAAACCATAATATTTTTTGTCTATTTAAGGTGGTCCTCCAATATCCTAAAATGGTTTGTTAACATCTGAAAAAAAGTGGGAAGCAATTTACCCAGGAACTGGGTAAATGGTTTGGCACAGAAGTTTCTGAAGACTGCTGACATTAGATGAGATGACAACAGAATTTTCTGTGTTATGTGAAGGGTAAATCTGGTTCTAGGAGCAGCAAAGGCACATGGGAAAAAATCTAGACAGAAGTCATAACACCCACATCTGAGTTCATCCTCCATTGCTTTAGCAGTTATGTGGTCTTGGCCGTGCTAACTCCTCAGTTGTAAATTGGAGATGACCTGGATTAAATGAAATAATTCACCTTATAGTGATTAAATTTTAAGTTCCATAGTGCTGTGTAAATGTGCAAAAACAGGTTAATATATGTTTCCCTTTTTCCCACTGTCTCCTCACTTCCTATTCCAGTATAACTTATTAGCTTATAGCTTATAGAATTGATAGGACATTTATGATGCATATATTGATCCTGTAAGTATATTCTCTCTCCTTACCATTATTAGTTTGCTCACTGGCTTGTTTTCTATTTGATAATGATGAGATTTATGTTAGTACATGTATGTGCACTTGGTCTTCTTTATTATGCTGTCTGGCATGAGTCAAATAAAGAGCTGATGTTTATGTGTTAGGCACAGGCTCATCAAGAGGAAAAGGTCTCAAGCTTGTCTTCATTAGCTCTCTGTGTTAGCCTGGCTACATTTCTGCTAGCATACCCAGTCAAATTAGCTGTGTTATTAAGATCTGAGGTTCATAAAAACATTGTTTTTCTCTTTGATTGCACTTTCCTTGTACAATGACAATGGGAATGCAGAGTCATATAATACTCATCTGCTTCTCAACTAAAGCAGCCAAATGTAGAAGCCTTGCCCTATAGTACTTCAGTGCTTAGACAAGTCTACCATTTTAGCATAAAATAGCAAGGCACAATGTTGCCTTTGTGCTCAATTCTAGGCTGCTCTTGGTCTAAGCCTTTGGGAATGTACACAGTATTCTTACGGTTGTTGAAAAGCCCACACAAAAAGATGGATCCTCTGGACCCTCATGAATGGCTTGGTGTATACATTTTTCCTGAAAAGACAAAGAAAGTTTTCAGCCCCTGCTTTCTGGCTGAGGATACCATATTTCCAGCCTAAGACTATCTGTTCATTAAATGTGAATAGAATATGGATTATGAATCACTTCACCAAGCGCTCAGAAACCATGTATACAAACCTGACCAGATATTCAAGTACCAACAGGGCATTGTGTGCATGTGGATTCAAGACTTCTAGGGTTTACTTTGCATAGTAGAAGAAAAATCTGGGTTTTATTTGTTGTTGTTGTTTTGTTTGTTTTAGTTGTTGTTGTTTTGCATATTGGAAGGAAAGGAGTCCTGCCTAAGAATGTAATTATATTAGAATAGAAACTGGAATTTCAATGCTTTTTCTGGTTCTTTGTGCTGCCAAAGGCTAAAGATGATCACCCTTTGTTTATCAGAGTTCTCTAACTCTTTTTGGAGATGGAAATGTAGACTAAAAACATATTGGCAGTAGAGTGAATGTAGGGAAAGAGAAATTTCTCTATACAAAATATTAGTATGTTTGAAAACTGTAAGCTGGCAGCTGGAAAGAGGAAGTGAAATATCTCAATGGGAGAGATGGAGACCAAAGAAGAGAGTGGTGAGCTCTGGTCTAAGGAATTCTGGCCAGTAAAGAATTCCCTTAGCAGGGAAAGGATCCAGGTATTTTATGACAGCCATGTCCACTATTGATTTTGAAGTCATTTCCTAGGTTATTCTATGCTATTTCCCTTGAGCTTCAGTAAGAACTGAATCACCTACAATCTACACTAGTAGTTTGCTAGGGTAATAAAAGCCTGCATGTTTTACCTCCATATGGGGTGAAGAAAAGAAGACAAGGGGTGCAGAAGGTAAGTTTCAGATCAAAGATCAAAATGCAGTACAAGAAATCAGAACCAGAGGAAACTGGGGAAAATATCAGGTACCCAAGAATCCTTGGAGATATGAGGGAGAAAGGAAAGTTTGAGAGGATCCAAGATGGCCATTGTGGAGAATCAGACTGGTGCTTCTCTTGCTGAGTGAGGCAGAGAATAGGAACTCAGCTGCTAATAGCCAGTGACACCCTGAATAGTTCTGGATGGTTGAAGCACCCTGCATCCAGAAACATTCTCTTAGAACACACAGAGATCAGAAAGAGATAACAGACATGGGAACCTGGGTGCTCTATCTCCTACCATGCACCAGGTTTGCACAAGAACTAAAGCCCTGCCTGGTGAATGAGAGGAGATGAGTGATCCTAAGATGCTTTGGGTTGGTTTCCCCCCAGGCATATGTGAGTCATTGGTCACAGGCAGGAGTTTCTGGTCAGGGCACTGCAGTGGATGACCAGAGCCCAAGCAGAAAGGCGAACAAAACCCATGCTAGGACAGCTACCTTTCACCAGTGGAGCCCAGTGGCTGGCTCTCAGGCCAGGAAAGCTCTCCTGCAGATTGAACTCGGCTGGTGCCATGGCTAGCAGCTAGTGGCTAGCCTGCTTACCAGATCAGGAAGAACCATCTCCCAGTCCTGTGTACCCATACAGTGGATCCCCCCATCCTGAGGCAGATAACTCATTCTTTTTTCAAAAGCTGAATGCAGACTTGAACAGGGAGGGAGTGGCGCAAAAAACACCCAAAGGCTTTCCCAGCAGGAAGGCATTTGGACTGCAAACCACCAACAGCAGACAGGAATCATTCCCCCACCCACTTTCTGAAGAGTGCTTGCAACAGAGGCTAAAAACCAACGCAACCAGTTTAACCACTGGAGAGAAAATTACAGTACAGTGGCTTGTCACAGGGTAGAGCAAAGAACAGAAGTGAATGTCCCCTTTCTCTCGCTGAGTGACTTAAATTGAACGACAGAAAGGGCCTTAGAACAGAGGATCATTGACTAGTGCCAAAGCAACAAAACCAAAAGGAATTATAGAGAAGGAAGAGAGGCATGTTACAAATGAGAAAAAAATGTAGGCAATCCTCAGAGTCCTAAAGAGGCAGCACCCCAAAAAAGTTATCAGAGTACAAACAACGGAAACCCCCAGAATAACTTGCCTCAGATTACAGCCACATAAATCAGAGATTGGATGGCTAAAATTAACAGAGAGAATCAAGAGAAACTAGAAGTGAAACCAAAGTTGTATAGGAAGTAAAAGCGAAGTTGGTTAATTTCAGAAAGGCCCATTCTGAAATAATTGAAATGAAGAACTTCATCCTGGAAATTAAAAACAGTAACAAGCATAGGGAGTGAGCTCAAGCAGGCAAAGCAAAGAAGCTCAGAGCTTGAAGACCAAAATATGGAACTAAACCAGTCCATCAAACACAAAAAGAAACAAAAACACAAAAAGAAGGAGCAAAGCCTCCAAGATTTGGGACTATGTCAAGAAGCCAAATCTATGCCTGACTGATAGCTCTGAAGCAGATAGGGAAATGGAGAACACCATGGAACAAGCATTCCACGAGGTCATCAAAGGAAATTTCCCACATCTCACTAGAGAGGTGACCATTCAAACACAAGAGATTCAAAGAACCCCTGCAAAGTATCACAAGAAGATCATACCCAAGACATATTGTAATCTGTCTCCACAAAATAAGTATGAAAGAAAAAATCCGAAACACAGCAAGAGAGAAATGTCAGGCCACCTATCAGAAAAGAACCATCAGAATCACTCCAGACTTATCTGCAGAAACACTACAAACCCGAAGGGACTGGAGTCCAATTTTTAACATTCTTAAAGATAAATAATTCCAGCCAAGAATTTCCTACCCTGCCAAGCTAAGCTTCGTCAGTGATGAATTAAAATCCTTCCCAGACATCCAGTCCCTAAGAGAATATTCTGTCTTAAGGCCAGCTCTTCAGGGGTCACTTAAGAAGGTCTTGAACACACAAAAGAATAATGGCCATGCCCATCACAAAAGTACAGGCAAGCACAGAATTAACAGAGTATACAGTGCACTCACAAAAATGAAAATACACATATACAAATACAAAAGGAAGCAAAGCAACCCTCTAAGAGCCCTATGATGGGATAAACTCTTACATTTTAATAATTAATTAATGTGAATGAACTGTGCCACAAAAAAGCA
The DNA here is from genome assembly GCA_963574415.1 of Tarsius wallacei. NCBI lineage: Eukaryota > Metazoa > Chordata > Mammalia > Primates > Tarsiidae > Tarsius > Tarsius wallacei. Next base: position 17,010 of record CAUYQG010097109.1, read on the forward strand.
TAGAGTGGCAAACCGTATAAAGAAACACGATCCAGCAGTCTTCTGCCTCCAGGATACTAATCTCACTGTAAAGGATACCCATAGGCTCAATGTTGGGGGCTGGAAAATGGTCTTTCAAGCAAATGGAAAACAAAAGAGGGAAAGTGTAGCTATTCTGATATCTGACAAAGCAGATTTCAAACCATCACAAGTTAAAAAGGACACAGAAGGACACTACATAATGATAAAAGACTCAATTTACCAGCAAGAAATATCCATCTTAAGCATACATTCACCCAACACAGGAGCACTGTTAAGTAATCTAAGAGTAGGCATTGACACTCACATAATCATGGTTAGAGACCTAAATACCCCACTAACAGCCTCAGACAGATCATCAAGCCAGAAAAACCAACAAGGAAATCTGGAGCCAAAACTTGACACCTGATTAAATGAATTTAATAGGCATCTACAGAATACTTCACCCAATATCTGCAGAGCATACATTCTACTCATCAGCACATGGAACATACTCCAAACCTGATCACATTCCCAGACATAAATCAAGAAAGAACAAATTTCAAAAGATTGAAATAATACCATGCATCTTCTCCAATCACAGTGGAATAAAAATAAATATCACCACCAACTAGATCCCCCAAAACACAAAAAGACATGGACATTAAACAACATGCTGCTGTACAATTTCTGGGTCAACAAAGAAATCAAGACAGAAGTAAAAAGATTCCTGGAAACAAACAAAAGCAAAGACACATCAGAATCTCTGGAATTCCATGAAAGCAGTATTAAGAGGAAAATTAATAGCATTGCATGCACTCATCAAGCAAATAGAAAGATCATAAGTAAACAGTCTAACATTATGCCTAAGGGATCTGGAAAGGCAAGATCATCTGAATAATAATTTCAGTAGAAAAATTCAGATCACTAAGATAAAATCACAATTGCAGGATATAGAAGACAAAAATACCATAGAAAGTATCAATAAGACAAAAAGCTGGTTTCTTTGAAAGGGGCAGATTGACTAAAAAAAAAAAAAGAAAGAGAGAGAAAGAAAGTCCAAATAAACACAATTAAAAATGCAAAAGATGAATTCACAACTGACCCTGAAGAAATTAAAAAGATTCTCAGAGATTATTATAAACTGCTGTATGCAAATACACTAGAAAGTCTAAAGGAAATGGGACTTTCTGACAGCCTCCCAAGGTTGAAACAAGAAGAAATTGAAACTCTAAACAGACCAATAGCAATCCAGGAAATTGACTCTGTCATAAGAAACCTCCTCACCAAAATAACCCCCCAAAAACAACAAAAAACAACCTAGGCCAGATGATTTCTCTGAATTCTACAAGACATAAAGGAGGAGCTGATACCAATCTTATTGAAAGTATTCCAGGTAATCAAGAGTGATGGAATTCTTTCCAACTCATTTTATGAAGCTAACATCATATTGATCCACAAACCTGACAAAGACTCAAGAAGAAAAGAGAATTACAAGTACATTTCCTTGATGAACATAGATGCAAAAATTCTCAACAAGATTCTAATAAATTGTAACCAATAACACATCTCAAGGATCATCCACCATGACTAGGTAGGCTTCATTCCTGGGATGCCAGGCTGGCTCAATATTTGCAAGACTGTAAACATAATTCAGCACATTAACAGATGCAAAACCAAGAAACACATGATTGTATCATTAGACGCAAAAAAAAAAAGCATTTGACAAAATCCAGAATCCCTCCTTGATAAAAACCCTTGAGCACCTAGGCATATAAGGAACATTCTTCAAACAGTAAGAGCCAATTACAATAAACCCACAGTCAACATTTTGCTCAATGGGCAGAATCTGGAAGCATTCCCCCTAAAAATGGAGCAAGACAAGGATACCTACTCTCACCCCTCCTATTCAACATAGTACTGGAAGTCCTAGTGAGAGTAATCAAGCAAGAGAAAAAAATCAGGGGTAGCCACACAGGAAAAGGAGAAGTTAAGCTATCGTCTTTGCGGACAATATGATTCTATACCTTGAAAACCCTAGAGGGTCTGTCAAAAGACTCCTCGCTCTGATAAACAATTTTAGTAAAGTCTCAGAATACAAAATCAATGTGCAAAAGACAGTTGCACTCCTATGCACCAGCAACAAGCAGGCAGAGAACCAAATAAAAAGTACAATCCCAGTCGGGTTCGGTGGCTCAGCTTGTAAACCCTCGCTTGAGGAGGCTGAGGTGAGTGGATTGCCTGAGCCCACGGGTTCAAGACCCGCCTGGGCAACTTGGCGAGACCTCATCTCTACAATAAATCAAAAAATTAGCCGGGCGTGGTAGCGTGCGCCTGTAGTTCCAGCTACTTGAAAGGCTGAGGCGGAAGGATCGCCGGAGCCCAGCAGGTGGAGGCTGTGGTGGCCGGGAGCAGCCACTGCACTCCAGTCTGGGTGACAGAGTGAGACTTCAACTAAAAAAAAAAAAAAGTACAATCCCATTCCCAATAGCCACATAAAAAAGAAATACCTTGGCATCCACCAACCAGAAACGTGAAAGACCTTTACAATGAGAACTACAATACACTGCTCAAGGAAATCAAGGATGACACAAGCAAATAGAAAAACATCCCATGCTCATGGACTGGAAGAATCAACATTGTCAAGATGTCCATCCTACCAAAGGCAATCTACAGATTCAAAGCAATACCCATCAAATTACCAACATCATTTTTCACGGATCTGGAAAAGCCAATATGGAAATTCATATGGAAACAAAGAAGAGCATGATAACCAAAGCAATCCTCAGTAAAAGGAACAAAGTGGGAAGTATCATACTTCCAGACTTTAAACTTTATTACAAGGCTACAGTAACCAAAATGGCCTGGTATTGGTACAAGAATAGGCACATAGACCAATGGAACAGGACAGAAATTCTGGAAGCAAAAACACTGTCTTTCAACCAATTCATCTTCAACAAAGCCACCAATAACAAACATTGGGGAAAAGAGACTATATTTAGCAAATGGTGCTGGGAAAACTGGCTAGACACATGCAGAAGAATGAAACTGGACCCCTACTTATTACTACATACAAAAATCAACTCAAAATGGAGACCTAAAACAAACCTCAAATTGTAAGAATCTTAGAAGACCTAAAACAAAACTCAAATTGTAAGAATCTTAGAAGAAAATATAGGAAACACTCTTATGCATATTGGAGTAGGCAATGAATTCTTGACTCAGTTCCTGAAAGCTGATGCCATAAAAGCTAAGATAGACAAGTGGGACCTCATCAAACTGAAAAGAAACCATCAAGAGAATAAAGAGACAACTCACAGAATGGGAACAAAAAATTGGAAATTGTGCATCCGACAAAAGCCTAACATTGAAGAACTACAAGGAACTCAAATGAGCTGAAAGGAAAAAAAATCAAACAATCCTATCAAAAAGAGGGCAAAAGATATGAATAGACACTTCTCAAAAGAAGATATGCAAGCAGCCAACATACATGAAAATTGCGAGACCTCATCTCTACAATAAACCAAAAATTAGCCAGGCTTGGGCGCGCCTGTAGTTCCAGCAACTGGAAGGCTGAGGCGGAAGGATCGCCGTTGCCCAGCAGGTCGAGGCTGCGGTGGCCGTGAGCAGCCACCGCACTCCAGTCTGTGCGACACAGTGAGACTCCAACTCAAAAAAAAAAAAAAGAAAAAGAAAATTGGTCAGCCTCACTAATCAGAAAAATGAAAAACTGCAATGAGATACCTCCTAACTCTGGTAAGTCAGAAACAGCAAATGCTGGCGCAGACTCAGAGAAAAGGGAACACTTCTACACTGCTGATGGGAATGCAGGCTAGTTAAACCTCTATGGAAAGCAGTGTGGCAATTCCTAAAATAACTACAAATTGACCATCCATGTGATCCAGCAATCCCTGTCGTGGGAATATACCCAGAGGAACATAAATCATTCTACAAAAAAAGACAACTGCACATGCATGTTTATTGAGGCAGGATTCACTATAGCAAAAACCTGGAACCAACGCTGCTGCCCATCAAAAGTGAACTGGATAAAGTAAACGTGGTACATATACATGATGGAGTATTACACAGCCATAAAGAAGAACAAAATCATGGACTTCACAGTGAATTGGATGGAGTTGGAGTCCATCATACTAGGTGAATTATCATAGAAACAAAGAACTGAATATTGCACATTCTCACTCATAAGTGAGCTCTGAATACTAGTCACATTAGCACAGGGAGGGATCAGCAGCTGTGGGGCACTGCTAGTGGAAGGAGGAAGGAGGAGAGTGAGGGATATGTGACAACACAAGGGCACCTGGTCCACTACCAGGGGGAGTGAGGGCCAGTTAGAAGTTCAGACTTCTCCTGCACGCAGGCTATTCAAGTCATTAACTCTCACTTGTACCTCACATCTCTATAATAAAAAAAAAAAAAAAGAAAGGAAAGTTTGAGCCTCTTTATTTGAATACTAAAGACAAAAAAACTGCGTAAGTTGAAGGAATTGGGGAGATAACCACCTAGGTGGTTATATTCGAGAGATACTAGAAATACATGAAAGATACACATGCACAAACTTTTTCTCCTTGTATGCTCTTGCATCTGCAACAAAATACATGGAGTAGGAATCTGGTCATATTCAACCCCCAAGCTCCCTGATTTGTGATGTTATATCCGAAGTAAAGTCAACACACTCCTGAGAGCATTTCCAGATCCTCTGGCCCATTCTTTACATACATTCTGCTCAGAATCAGATAGTTTAAGAAATACAATATTAAATGATGTGGTTGCTGTGGTATGTTTCTGCCAGTGGGTCATGTTTCATGTTCAGCAGCAATGAAACCCACAGAGATAATTCCAGGAAACCTGTAGACACTGGAATAAGACTGTCTCAGTGTCCAAGGAATTTACAGTGCAGTAATGGAGAAAGCTAAACACACACTTTATCACTATAAAATATGGTAAGTGCTATATTAGAGATATATGCCAGGTGCTGTGGGCAGACAGAGAAGGGAGTCTTTTACTCTGCCGGAGGACAACACAAGCAGGGAGAATGAAGGAAGCTTTTATCAGGTTATGTTTAAGCTGCGATTTGAGGGTGTTTAACCAGAAGAAAAGGGAAAGTGGGGCATCCTAGACTAAAGGAATGGCACACACAAAGAACCAAGGTAAGGAAAAGTCTGGTATATTCAGAGGACAGCATAGCCTGCCTGCAGGTATTGTCCTGAGAGACAATAGAGGAGATATGGGCAGGAATCATGTCACAAAGGGGTAGGCATGCCAGATTAAGAATCTAGACTCTATGTAGAATCACTTATTGTTCCATGTCACCCTTAGGCGTTAGCGGATTGGGATTCACCAGACTCTTGTTTTAAAGGAGGAGGGGGGCTGCTCTGCAATAGTTGGAAAAGCTGAACTAAAACAGTGGCTGCTGCCAGTCCTATCTTCCTTCTAATCTTCGTCTTGATTTTATCTCCTTCTGACAACTTGCTGCCCTTGACTGTAATTCTTCCTTACATAACTAATATCTACTAATTGATGTTTTAAGGTTTAGGTCTATCTTGATCCATCATTTTAACCAGATGCTATATGGATAAAAATGCTACGGAGGAACCGGGCTCGGTGGCTCAGCCTGTAATCCCAGTGCTTTGGTGAGTGGATTGCCTGAGCCCACGGGTTCAAGACCCACCTGGGCAACTTGGCGAGACCTCATCTCTACAATAAATCAAAAAAATTAGGTGGGCGTGGTAGTGCGAGCCTGTAGTTCCAGCTACTTGGAAGGCTGAGGCGGAAGGATCTCCAGAGCCCATAGGTTGAGGCTGCAGTGGCCGGGAGCGTGCCACTGCACTCCAGTCTGGGTGACAGAGTGAGACTCCAACTCAAAAAAAAAAAATGCTACTGAGGAAACGGACATCCCATACTATGACTTGTTCCAGTGCCTTCTACTCACCCCACCCTGCCTCTATCTTCACCATCATTTTTTTGGTGATGTTCTATAAAATTATATTATAGGCACAGAAGAATTGAACTACAAAGTTGAAGTGCGGTATTATTAGTTCCACAGTGATCATTTGTATGGTCATTCTTAAATCAATAGTAATATTTGAGAAGATGGAAAAATTATTCGTCAAAATGATTTTAAAGATGAAAAGTCTTATGCAAATATGTTTGGCATACATGATACACACATTTTTTTTCTCTTTAAAAAAATTTTTAATTTTAAAGTTGTGGGATGCACTTCAGGATTAGGTATACAAGTGGTTATTGTACAGGTAAAGTTTGGGCCTCCCTTTAGTCCCCACTTTGCTGGTTTGAGATCAGGTACCCTTACTGATGCTGTGTACCCCACCCCCAGGCAGTGTCATGCTATTGTCAATCCCTTTCTTATAGTATTATGGTAAGTGTTCAGGGTCCGCTTATGATGAGAATGTGTGGTACTCTGTTCTTTGTTTCTGAGATAGATGACTGAGTTTCATAGACTCTAAGTCCATCCAAGTTGCTGCAAAGTCCTTATGTTTGTCCTTCTTTATGGTTGCCTCCCTTGTATATTTGTATCACATTTTTTTTTTTATCCAGTCTAGTTTTGCAGCACGGTTGGTTCCATATTTTTACTATTGTGAATAGTGCTACAATAAACATGCATGTGCAGGTATCTTTTTTGTAGAATGATTTGAGTTCCTCTGTGTATATTCCCAGTAGGGGGATTGCTGGGTCATATGGAAGGTCAATGTCTAGTTCTTTTAGAAATCACTACACTGGTTTTCAAAGAGGTTGCACTAGTTTGCATTCCCACCAGCAGTGTAGAAATGTTCCTTTTTCTCCGCATCCTCACCAGCATCTGTTGTTGTTTGTTTTATTAATGATGGGAATGCTTACTGGGGTTAGGTGGTATCTCAGTGTGGGTTTGATATGCATTTCTCTGATGATTAGTGAGGTTGAGCCCTTTTTCTTTCTTTTTTTATTTTAAAGATG
>CAUYQG010097111.1:0-24613 GCA_963574415.1 Tarsius wallacei
CTCAAAAAAAAAAAAAAATTCCAGCACTTTGGGAGGCCAAGGTGGGAGGACAGCTTGAGACCAGGAGTTGGAGACCAGCCTTAGCAACAGAGTGAGACCCCCATCTCTACAAAAAAGAAGAACTTAGCCAGGCATGGTGGTTCATGCCTACAGTCCCAGCTACAAGGGAGGCTAACTCAGGAGGATCACTTGAGCCCAAGAGTTTGAGGCTGTAGTGAGTTATGATCGTGTCACTGCACTCCAGCCTGGATGATAGAGCAAGATCTCACCTCAAAAAACAGAAATAAAACTGACAAAAGGAAAATATATTTCTATTTTACAGAAGCAATTAAAGTTGATTCTAAATATTAGTATATTTTAAAATATTTCCATACTTTCTATGTGTTGTATTAGGCTCAACAGAAATGAATCAAAATAAGAGACTTCACGAAAGATGCAGTCCAGAGGAGGAGAAAGACAATACAGCCAGAAGACAGCATCTTCGGTCCCTGGTGGGAAAGAGCTGCAGAAGAGCGGAAGCAGAGCCGAACTGTGCTGGTTAGCAACAGTTGCATAACAAATCATCCCAACATTCACGGTAAGAAACGGCTGTTTTATTATGTTCATGGACTCTGGGTCGAGAATTTGAGCAGGGCAGAGTGGAGATGTTCCATGATGTCTGGGGCTTCAGCTGAGAAGTCGAAAGGGTTAGGGTGGCTAGGTGGCCATCTTGAGTTGTCTGCAGGCATCCTCACCCACATCTGATGGTTGATGTTGTCAGCGTGGGACTGGGTCCCCAGAGTGAACATCCCCAGAGAGCAAGTGCATGATGATTTTACGTCCTAGCCTCGGGTCACACAGCATCCCTTCTGCTGTACGCTGTGGATGCAAGCAGTCACAAAGCTATGCTCAGATTCAAGGGGACAGGACATAGGTCCCACCTCCAATGAGAAGAGTGTCAAGGTTATCTTATAAGAAGATCATGTGGGAGGGGAAATGTTGTTGCCACCATCTTTGGAAAATGCAATCTACCAACTAATCTATTGCTGGTGGGCAGAGAAGGACAGAGAAGTGACATCGAAGCTGAGACTTGAAGGATGGCTAGGAGGTAGCCTGGGGAAGGGCAAGAGGGAGCATTCCATGTCAAGGAAATAACAAGGTCAAGGTCCTAGAGTGGAAGATGAATGCCTGTGCCTTGTGACATACTCAGGAAACTGGGCATTCAGTTTGGCTGGAGGCACTGGCGGAAGAGGAGGCCGAGAAGCAGGCAGGGGCCAGATGGTTGTGGGATCTCGCGAGCCGTGTTGAGGATATTGGTCTTGGTCCTCAAGGCAATGGGAGTCATGAAGCGTGTTAAGCAGAAGACCGTAGCCATCACGTGTGTCCTCCTCGGTGGAGGACGAAGGGAGGGGAAGTGAGGAAGCAGTGAGGTCAGCTAAGAGGCCACTGTGGTCACCAGAAAACAATAGGGTGGAGGGGAGAGGACAGAGCTGAGAGATGCTTGCAAGGCAGAATTGATGGGCCTGGTGATCTACTCAACGTGAGGAGTAAGGAATCCAAGAAAAGGCCCCTCCAGCTAGGCACTGCCAGTCCTCAGGGCTCCACCGAGACCCCTGGCAGCCCAAGTCCGGGCCTGCATCCCCCCAGATTTTTTCTGGTCCAGAACCCTCAGAAGCAATAAGACTCTGGCTAAAGAAGGAGCCTTCCAGCCAGGCATGGTAGCTCACTCATGTAATCCCAGCGCTTTGGGAGGCTGAGGTGAGAGGTTTGCTTGAGCCTGGGAGTTTGAGACAAGCCTGGGCAACATAGCAAGACTTTGTCTCTACAGAAAAGAAAAAGAAAAAGGAGTCGTCCTTACAGCAAAGGGGCTCAGTCAGAGAATCAGCATATCTCAATATCAAAAATAAAATGATACTCTTGGCTCACCACTTCTGAGATTCTTGAGCCTCCAAAACTCATTACCCTGCCATGGCACCCGGTGACAATTAGTGGGAAATTGTATAGACAGCTCCTGGTTGGAGGTAATTCCCTTGATGTGGGCATAATGAATCAATTACTCTGAGTAACTCAACTCTAGCGCTTTGACACTCCGCCCCACACAAAGGTGCCTCCTTCTTCCCACATGCGCTTCTTTCTTCCCAATGAATAAATTGTGCGCTGTTTTCAGGGACAAGGCTATTTTTGTCTGTGACTGAGGAAGCAGTTCTGCTCACCCCGTTAGTGATGAGTCATGGTTGATTGCCACAGGGACAGGACTGAGTTGGGAGGATGGGCCCACCACCCAGGTATTGGTCCCACACACTGCCCAAGGAGTGGAGTATCCACCCTGGGTCCTGTGGACCCTGGACGCCAGAGTCCATCAGAACAGAGCTCCCAACATGGCTCCAGGAAGTGAACCCCCATTCTTCATTCAAGAACAAACACTGAGTACGTGCTTCATGCCAGACACTATTCCAGAATCCTTGCCCTTGTAGAGAAGGGAAATACACAAGAAACAAAAATGTAGCCAGGCACGGTGGCTCATGTCCGTAATGCCAGCACTTTGGGAGGCAGAGGAAGAGGATTGCCTGAGCCCAGGAGTTTGAGACAAGCCTGGGCAACTTGGTGAGAACTCGTCTCTACAATAAATCAAAAAATTAGGCAGGCATGGTGGCGCTCAACCGGTGCTTCCAATTACTTGGAAGGCTAAGGTGGAAGGATCACCTGAGCCCAGCTGATCAAGGCTGCGGTGGCTGTGAGCATGCCACTGCACTCCAGCTTGGGTGACAGAGTGAGACTCCAGCCAAAAAAAAAAAAGAAACAAACAAAAATATACACTATGGCCAGGCACAGTGGCTCCTGCCTGTAATCCCAGCATTTTGGGAGTTAGAGGCAGGAATATCTAGGAGGCTAAGAGTCTGAGACCTGCCTGGACAACATAGCAAGATCCCATCTCTAAAGAAAAGTTTTGAAATAGCCAGGCAGCTACTAAGCAGGCTGAGGCAGGAGGATCGTTTGAGCCCAGGAAGTCAAGACTGTAGTAAACTCTGATAATACCACTGCACTCCAGCCTGGGTGACAGAGTGAAACCCTGTTGCTACAAAAAAAAAAGTGATCCCCAAACCAGCCACAGAATGAGTTGCATGGGCTTCATCTGCAGGCAACAAGAGCCGTGGTCTTAGAGGGGGCCATGGGTTCCACCACACTATTGGTGGTTCTCGCCATACAGCCTGGAGAAGGAATGACACTCTCCAGCACCAGCGTTACTGCTAATGTTCCTAGCGTTTGTCAAATTCATGCCTAATAAACAATTTAGGACAATTTAAGTCATGTCTGCTTAAAGGTGTTATTTGTCTATTAAAACTAGTCTGCAGATTGTTTCATGAACACTTTGTCAAATTTTGAAAGTTAAAGTGCAATAATATTTGAAGACTATAAGTGATGGTATATCTTGTTTCTAATAAGACAAACTTTTCTTGTCTTTGCTTTATCTTATTAGGGAGTTGTATGTCAGTGTTTAAAACATGCTGTGTGGTATTAAATGAATTCCTTGGCTGAGCAAAGTGGCTCACGCCTATAATCCCAGCACTTTGGGAGGCTGAGGCGAGAGGATTGCCTGAGCCTGTGGGTTCAAGACAAGCCTGGGCAACATGGTGAGACCTCATCTCTACAATAAATCAAAAAATTAGTCGGGCGTGGTAGCACGTGCCTGTAGTTCCAGCTACTTGGAAGGCTGAGGCGGAAGGATCGCCGGAGCCCAGCAAGTAGCAGTTGTGGTGGTTGTCAGCATGCAACTACACTCCAGCCTGGGCGACAGAGTGAGAGACGCCAACCCAAAAAAAAAAAAAAAAGAAATCCTTAAAAGAGGAAAAATACTGGGAGGCTGAAGCAGGAGGAATGCTTGAAACCAGGGTCTAGATCAGCCTGGGCAACATAGTAAGACCCCATTTTCTCTACAAAAAATAAGATAAAAATTAGGCTGCTGTGGTGGCTCATGCCGGCATACCCAGCAATGTGGGAGGCTAAAACAGAAGGATTGAGCCCAAGAGTTGGCGGTTATAGTTATACCTTAGCTAAGATGGAACCACTGCATTCCAGCCTGGGTGACAGAGCAAGATTCTGTCTCCTAAAAAAGAAAAAAAAACAAAACCAAAAAAGATCCATAAGCCCGTCATTTCTCATCACCCCTATTGCCATACTTTCGTCCAGGCCACCGTTACCTGGGTGACTACAGGAGCTCCCCAATTCACCTTCCTGCTTCTGCCAGCCCACCCCACCCCACTCACCTTGATCCTTCAACACCACAGCCAGAGGGAGCCTGTGGAAGCCTACATTCAGTCATGCCACATATGATGGGCCATTTGATGTGACAGCTTGACTGGGCCGCAGGCTGCCCAGATGTCTGTTCAGACATGATTCTGGGTGTGTGTCTGTGAGGGTGTTTCTGGATGAGGTTGACATTTGAATTGGCAGACTGAGTAACATAGATTACCCTCCCTAATGTGGGTGGGCTTCATCCAGTCAGTCAACGGCCTGAATAGAACAAAAAGGCTGAGTTAGGGGAAACTCCTGCCGCCTGACTGCTTGGACTAGGACATTGAAGGTTTTTGTTTTTGTTTGTTTGTTTTTCTTACCTTCAGACTTAAACTGGACCATCAGCCTTTCCTGGGTCTCAAGTCTATTAATTTTAGGACTGGAACTTACACAATCAGTTCTCTTGGTTCTCAAGCCTTCAGATACAGACTAGAACTAAATCATCAGTTTTCTTGGGTCCTCCTGCTTGTCAGCTACAGATCTTGGGACTTCTTGGCCTCCATAATCATGTGAGCCAATTTCTTATAATCTCTCTCTCTCTCTCTCTCTCTTTCTCTCGGCAAAGAAGTCCCATACACATCCTGTTGGTTCTGCTTCTGCTTCTCTAAAGAACCCTATTACATCACTCCTCTGCTCAAACTCCTGCAGTGGCTCCCCTCCTACCTACAAAAAAGCCAAAATCCCTCTAACACGCTGTGAAAGCCCTGCAAACTCTGCCCCATCCCTACCACCTCTCTAGCTTCATCTCCTATGATTTTCTCCATTCTTACAGGCTTCAGGCACACTAGTCCATAGGGTCTCTTGAACATACCAGGCATGCTGTGGCCCCAGGCCTTTGCACCGGATATCCCCCCTGCCTGGAATACTCTCCTTTATTCAACAGTCAGTGTCTCAATGTGCCCTTCCAGGCCACCCTATCTGAAATATTAACCTCCCTCTCCAACGCTGAATATTTTGTCTTTCTTGCTTTGCTATTCAGCATACTCTACATCAGCGGCCTCCAACATTTTTTACATCAGGGGCCAGTTTTGTGGAAGACAATTTTTCCATGGACGTGAGCAGTGGGGGGAATGTGCAGCCAAACCTCCCTGCTGATGTTAATCTGTATTAGAAGCCTCCCCCCAGCTCTGGCATCACTGCCTTAGCTCCACCTCAGATCATCAGCCGCTAGATTCTCATAAGGAGCATGTAACCTAGATCCCTCCTATATGCAGTTCACAGCAGGGTTCCTGCTCCTATGAGAATCTGATGCCGCTGCTGATCTGACAGGAGGTAGAACTCAGGCAGTAATGCAAGCAAGGGGAGCAGCTGTAAATACAGATGAAGCTTCACTCATTTGCCACTCACCTCCTGCTGTGCAGCCTGGTTTCCTAACAGGCCACAGGCTGGTACTGGTCCTTGTTTGTCTCATCTTCCACCTGTCTCTTCCACCAGAATGTGAGCACCTCAAGACCACAGACTAGGCCAGGCATAGTGGCTCATGCCTGTAATCCCAACACCAAATCTAAAAACTAACATACAACTCCCTAATAAGCAAAGACAATAAAAGTTTGTCTTTTTTTTTTTTTTTTTGAGTTGGAGTCTCACTGTGGCCCAGACAGTGGGAGTGCAGTGGCCACTCCCAGCCACCGCAGCCTCGACCTGCTGGGCTCCGGCGATCCTTCCGTCTCAGCCTTCCGAGTAGCCGGAATTACAGGCGCGCGCTACCACGCCCGGCTGATTTTTTTAATTTATTGTAGAGATGAGGTCTCGCCAAGTTGCCCAGGCAGGTCTCGAACCCATGGGCTCAGGCAATCCACTCACCTCAGCCTCCCAAAGGCGCGGGATTACAGGCTGAGCCACCCAGCCCAGCTGAAAAATTTGTCTTATTAGAAACAAAATACACCATCACTTACAGTCTTCAAATATTATTACAAGAGGAATGTTTGAGCCCAGGAGTTCGTGACCGGCCTAGGCAACATAGTGAGACCTCATCTCTACAAAAAATAAAAAATGAACTGGGAGTGGTAGCATATACCTGTAGTCTCAGCTACTCGGGAGGCTGAGGCAGAAGGATCACCTGAGCCAGGTGGTGGAGGCTGCAGTGAGTTGTGATCGTGCCACTGCACTCTAGCCTGGGCAACAGAGTGCCCCAGACTCACAAAAAAAAAAAAAAAAAATACGGTGTGTTCATTGGGTCCAGCTGTGTCCCCAGAGTCATTCAAACCTGGCATGAACTTGGCCCTTCATAAATATTTGTTGAATCTAGCCTTCCATCCATTCATTCATGGAACACCTACTCTGGGTTAGACACACAACAAGTTATTTTTCAACATCCCAGTAAGGGCGATATTATCGCCTCTAGTGTAAATGAGGACACTGAGTGTTGAAGAGAAGGGCGCTCCCACCCAGAAAGGGACAGAGCCGAGAGGGCAATTAGTTCGGTGGGCTCCCACCTGCTCCCTCTCTCCACACAGCCCCGTGAGGCAGGACCTCTGAAGCCCAACTTGAGATGGAAGCCCGCTGCCCCGGACTGGCCACGAATCCTGAAGTCACTCACACTCTCTGTTCTTCAGGAAACAGGATGTGGGGGCCAAACCCCTGCCACGTCCCCCTCTCCCCATATCGTGACAACATGGTCCCATCCTGTGGCTTCTCTTCAGCCCTGTTCAAAGTGCCCCAGCCTACTACAAAGGCAAGTGAGACCGTTTTCTGGGGAATATCACTCATATTCGGTGACTTCCAATCCCCTGTTGTTGTCTTTTCTTCCTGTTCCAATTCTGCATTTGTCTCTACTTTTAAAAGAAAAACTTGTCCTCCTGGTTTCTGGTTGAAAGAGGAATCGCTGGTACTTTCCAGCTGCTCCCACAATCTGAACTTCCTGTGGTCCCACCTAAGGGCCATTCCCTTCCCCTCCTCCCTCCTCCCCCCTGCCCCGGCCCCTTCATACAGGCTGATAGATGGGTGCCAGCCAGAGGCCTCCACCCGCAGCCTTGGGCCTGCATCCCCGGCTGGGGTGGCCCCTGCCATCTCCTTGCCTCAAGGCCCCCTGAGTCCCATCACCAGCCTGCAGTCCCACCCAGCAAGCTCCTCTCCCTGGGGCACCCCCTCCACCTCTTTCTCCTAGAAGAAGTGTGTGGGGCTGGATGAATCCGGGACTGAAAAGAGCCCATCACCAGGACAGACACACCTGGGTTAGGATCAGCTCTGGCCCAATCGGCTGTGTGGCTTCACTTGACCTCTGTGCTGCCTTTCAAACCCCTATTATACATTCAGGTATGAGTTTCAGATCTGATCATCCAATAGGCCATTAAAAAAAATACCCATTGTTAAGGCCAGGTGTGGTGGCTCACACCTGTAATCCCAGTGCTTTGGGAAGCTGAGGTCTTGAGCCCAGGAGTTCAAGACCAGCCCTCTATAAAAAAAAAATCAAAAAATTAGCCAGACATGGTGGCACACGCCTGCAGTTCTAGCTAATCTGGAGGCTGAGGTGGAAGGATCGCCTGAGCCCAGGAGGTCAAGTCTACGGTGAGCTGTGATCACACCACTGCACTCCAGCGTGGGTGACAGAGTGAGACTCCAAAAAAAGTCATTGCTCCAAATCAGATCACATGATTGCTAGATCTTCTGGATTTTACATGGCATATGAGGGGCAATAGCCTTTACCTGTCCCCTATGCCTTGTTGAAAGGATGCTAACAGGCTCCAGTGCCTGCTGGCAGGCCCTTTAACCCTGATCAAGGCTAATTAGCTGAGAAGGAGAGAAGCAACAAGATGTTGCCTTTAAGATGCGCCCTCCGGAGCCTGGGAGCCTAAGCAGAGAGAGCACACAGGCATGTATGCCAGGGCCTGAAGGCCAAGGGCACCCCTTCCTGTGAGATGGATCCATTCCCAAGGCCGCAGAAACCCCCCGGCATGGAGATGGACTCCTGAATCTGTGACCCCTGCCCCAGCCTTGCCCCTGAATGCTAGACCCAGGTCCATAGATATCTAACTTGACATCACAAACTCAATGTGACCAAAGCCATCTCTTAGCGTTTTTCCTTCTTCCCCACTTCCCTACTTTCTCAGGCTCTAACTTCAGAGCCTGTATGTTTAATCCCCCCCACATGTGATTTCAAGGGTCTTGCTGACAGCTGGGCCCCCAGTTTCAAAGAATCCCCAGCCCCCAGGTACAGGGTTGACATGACAGAGGGAGAAAGACATGGCACCCTGGGTAGGCAGTGAGATATGGGTGAGCAAGAGGTGACGGAATCAGGTGTCTCAAAAGTCATTCCTCCCAAGACACCTTCCCAGAACCTTCTGGAGTCTGCTAAACTAACAGAGATCTAGTGTGAATACTGTGAATAATTTTTTTGTGGATGTTATTGATGTAAAAAAAATTAGATTTAAAAAACAGCTGGGCGCAGTCTCACACCTATAATCTCAACACTTTAGGAGGCTGAGGTGAGCAGATTGCTTTAGCCCAGGAGTTTGAGATGAGCCTAGGCAACATAGCGAAAGCTCATCTCTACAAAAAATAAAAAATAGTAGAGCAAGGCAATCCCCTTGAGTCCCCTCCCTCTGTGGGAACTTTTCTGTCCTCTCAATAAATCCTGTTTAAAAAAAAAAATAGCAGAGCATAGTGCATGCCTGTGGTCTCAGCTACTTGGGATGCTGAGATGGAAGGATCTCCTGAGCCCAAGAGGTCGAGGCTGCCATGAGCCTTGATCGTCATGATCGTGCCACTGCCCTCCAGCCTGGGCGACAGTGAAGCCCTGACTCAAAAATACATACATAAATAAATACAGCTGATTGATAGGTAGATAGATAAACAGACAAATAGACAGACAGATAGGTAGATAACAAAGACTGTGATATAGCTGGGCTCGGTGGCTCAGCCTGTAATCCCGCGCTTTGGAGGCTGAGGTGAGTGGATTGCCTGAGCCCGCGGGTTCGAGACTCGCCTGGGCAACTTGGCGAGACCTCATCTCTACAATAAATCAAAAATTAGCCGGGCGTGGTAGTGTGTGCCTGTAGTTCCAGCTACTTGGAAGGCTGAGGCGGAAGGATCGCCAGAGCCCAGCAGGTCGAGGCTGCGGTGGCCGGGAGCAGCCACTGTACTCCAGTCTGGGTGACAGAGTGAGACTCCAACTCAAAAAAACCAAAAAAAGACTGTGATATTCTTCAGGTCAGAGACATCCCACAAGGACCCAGAACTCTGGCGGCAGAAAAAGTCAGGAGTTAGGTAAGGTCCTGGGACCTCCCCAGGAGTAGGGTAGAGGTGGAGAAGGAAGAAAGAACATTGGGGAAATTTTACTGAGTTCACAAGAGGCAGAAAGGCCCCCAGATAATATCTGGTTTACACTAAGAAGCAGGCTGGGAGGGAGAGTGGGAGCCAGTTAGAAGCCCAAACTTCACCTGCATGCAGCCTATTTATGTAGTTAATCCTCACTTGCACCCCATATCTCTATAATAAAATGTAATTTAAAAAATAAATTTTAAAAAAGAATTAGGCTGAGCTGGGAGCAGCAGTTCAAACCTGTAATCCCAGCACTTTGGGAGGCTGAAGTGAGAGGATTACCTGAGCCCAGGAGTTCGAGACCAGCCTGGGCAACTTGGTGAGACCTTGTCTCTAGAATACATCAAAAAATAAGCTGGGCACGGTGGTACATGCCTATAGTTCCAGCTACTTGGAAGGCTGAGGCAGAAGGATCACCAGAGCCCAGCAGGTGGAGGCTGCGGTGGCCACTGGCGTGCCACTGCACTCCAGCCTGGGCAACAAAGTGAGACCCCTACTCAAAATTAAAAAAAAAAAAATCAGGCTGGATACTGTGGCTCATGCCTATACCCAGCATTTTGGGAGGCTGAAGCAAGAGGATTGCTTCAGACCAGGAGTTCCAGACCAGACTGAGCAACACAGCGTGACCTTGTCTCTACAAAAAATTTAAAAATTACCTGGGCATGGTGGCGCACATCTGTAGCCCCAGATACTCAGGAGGCTGAGATGGGAGGATCGCCTGAGCCCAGGAAGTCAAGGCTACAGTGAGCCATGATCGTGCCACTGCACTCCATCCTGGACAACAGAGCAAGACCTTGTCTGCAAAAAGAATAATAATAACAATAAAATAAATAGTGATAAGTGAAGGAGCAAAGAACAACAATATTAGCAATGGGAGGCCAGCAATGGGCATACAGACGGGTCCGACAGTCTGTACAACCAGCTGGAGAAAGAGAAGCAACCTTGACACTCACTAAAAGGTAGTGCCAGTTCTTCTGTTTGTGTGTACAATCTACATCAGTGTGTTTATATATGTGTGAGCGTGAATATGTGTTCATGTACGTGAACATCAGTACAGGTGCCCAAACATACTTGCTGGATGGATGGCAGGGTGGGTAAGTAGATGGGTGGGACACACCAACTGCTGCTGTCCTCAAGCCCTCAAACCGACTCTCTTGCCTCAAGGCCAGCAACATTCTCACTTTTCCTTCCTCTTCCCTCCTTTAGCCTCCTCTCCCCTGAGGCTAGTAAATGCTTTACCCCAGCACCTCACAAGCCCTCTCTCCAGGTCGGTCTGGAGCGTGGGAACCAATATTCCAGGACATTTGCAGTCCTATGCTGTCACCTACCGGCTTCTCCTTGGTACTGCAAAGAAGAGCCCCCGTTTGACTCAGATGGTCACATATTCGTTCTCACCTTAAAAAGAGAAACTTCAGCACCAGAAGCACTTGGCAAAGCCTATGAGGAAGTGCAGGCTGGTTGAGGCTTAGAATCTTCTTTCAAAGGATGAAAGCATTGGGCTGATTCAGGTGTGCAGAGCCTAGAGGTGTTAGGTAGGCAATGTGAGCACATCAGGTAGAGCAGAGGAGAAGCAATCAGGGGCCATGAAAAAGCATCCAGCCAGGCATGGTGGCTCACGCCTGTCATCCCAGCACTTTGAGAGGCTGAAGCAAGAGGATTGCTTGAGCCTACGGGTTCAAGATCAGCCTGGGCAACTTGGAGAGACCTCATCTCTACAGTGAGTCAAAAAAATTAGCTGGGCGGTGGTGGCGCCCGCCTGTGGTTCCAGCTGCTTAGGAGGCTGAGGCGAAAGGATCGCCTGAGCCCAGCAGGTCGAGGCTGTGGTGGCTGTGAGCGTGCCACTGCACTCCAGCCTGGGCAACAGAGTGAGACGAAAGAAAAAGAAAGGAAGGAAGGAAGGAAGGAAGAGAGAGAGAGAGAGAGAGAGGAGGGGAGGGAAAGGGAAGGGAAGGAAAGCAAAGGAAAGACAAAGAAAAAGCATCCCTCTGGAGGACGTGGCCCCACTCCCCTCCCATCCCTGACCCTCTGTGGTACCTGGAGTTAGTTACTTCCCTCTCCTCTCTAAGACCTTCTTAGGTCAACTGCGACACAGGCCAGATCTCTTTACATCATTCTCAAACTTCTCCACATATGCAGTAACTTATCCCACCTCACAACAGCCCTGTGAAGTGTGGATCCAGTTAGGGTTATTATTCTATTAACCTTTTTTCTTTTAGAGACAGGGGCTCATTCTGTTGCCCAGGCTGGAGTGCAGTGGCACAATCAGTGCTCACTGCAGTCTAAAACTCCTGGGTTCAAGCGCTCCTCCCTCTTCAGCCTCCTGAGTCGCTGGAACTACAGGTGCATACCACCACACCCGGCTTATTTTTTTATTTTTGTAGAGACGAAGTCTCACACTCCTGGCCTTAAGCGATCCTCCTGCCTTGGTCTCCCTAAATGCTGGGATTAACAGGCCTGAGCCACCATGCCCAGTCAAGGTTATTATTTAAATAAGGAAAAGACACCTGTGGGTTCTGCATTGGCATCCGTGGCTTCAACCAATCATGGATGCAAAACACTGGGATGAGGTGGGGTGAGAAGCATCTGTACTGAACATGTACAGATGGTTTTTTGGTCCTTATTTGTTAAACAATACAGTATAACCACTATTTACATCGTATTAGTCATTATAAATAATCTAGGGATGATGTAAAGTCTACAGAAGATGTGTTTAGCTATGCAAATACTGCACCATGTTAAATCAGAGACTTGAATATCTGTGGATTTTGGTATCAGCGGGCAGTCCTGGAACCGATATCAAGGGGCAACTGTATTAGGAAATTTCCAGAAAGAAAGAAGAGCTGGATAAACCAGGCTTGGAAAGCACAAGAACCAGGACAGCTCAGAATTTTCCAGGCAGAAGAACCCAGGAACTACCTTGAGGTTTCCAGCCTTCTTCCCTAAAGGCAAATTCTGCAATGCAGGGTCCCATGGGCCCAGCCTGGATTACAGGGTTACCATGGAGGCAGTCTGGTGACTGGCAGGTGTCAGATAGAGGCTGGTGTCCCCAAGGAAAGAATGCTGAGCAGCGCAAAGCAACAGCTGTCCCCGTTTCACAGATAGGGAAACTGAGTCTCGGAGGAATTTTGATATGGCTGGTGTGTCAATCAGGTTCTTGCAGGTGGCAAGGATGAGAAACATTCTCAGGTTCCACTAGACACGGGGAAGGCCCAAAGTCTCGCCACCCAACCAGGGCTGCCAGAGGCCAGAACAGCTTCAGGTTACACTCGTGTTAAACTAAGTTGAGAGCCTGAAGCTGCCTAGTGCATACTTTAAGTTCAGCCTAGAGGTTTCTCCATCCTTGGTGAGCTGTGACCGAACTGGATGCCTAGCCAGACTACCTACTCTTGGGCCAGTCACCGAGTTTAGCCAATCACGGGCCTCCAACTCTTCACACTGTGTTCAAATAAGGCAAATGCGAAGCTGTAGCCAACCCAGCTGTTTCTGCACCCCACTTCCGTTTTCTCTATGTCCTTTTGCATTTCTTTCCCTGAATCTTCCACCGCGCAGCAGCCCTGGAGTTGCCGGGGCCCTATTCCGGTTGGGGGAAGACCCGGAACTGCCCGATCCAACCATCGTTCTTTAATCCATCAACTCTACAGCATCAAATTTGTCTCAAGTTCTTCCTGTACCACTGTTCACCTGGCAGCAGCTCTGTAACTCGGGGCCGCCCCAGCTCTGTCCTCTGGGCGCCGCCACGACGGTGACTCGGCACGTGTGGGTCCGGGCCTGTCCTGGGCTGTCTCCAGGCTGCTCCCAGGCGCCTGGCAAATGCTGACTCACGGCTCCCGCCGGCTCAACTTTCCACTGACTCACGATTCCTGTCGTTCAGAGCTCCTCCCCACAGCTTCTGCTGACTCAGGGCTTCCTCTGATAGCTTTTGTTTGCGTCTCTCTGCTCCTGCCGCCAATACTGACTGCTCATCCCTTCTCTATGTCTCGTGTTCAGAGTCTCCAAAAGAAAGCATAGGATCCCTGCTGGTTGGATTTCTCACACTTATCTGCTCTCAGGTCCGGGGTACCCTCCTGTCCAGTTGCTGAATCCTGAGTGATAAGGTGCACAGAGGAATGACTCAGTGTAAGAGCCTCTCGGGAGGGGCTGGGGCGTGGCAGGGATGCACATGTTATGGGCTCCTCTACGACCAAGCAGGACCGAGGGGTGAGGCCAGGTGCTCTGATTCCAAGTCTTTTCTCACCTGAGTATCCAGGCTGCCTTGTCCCATGGGATCCAAAAATAACAATAACTGACACCTACTGCCCGCTGTGTGCCAAGCACCCCCCTAGCCTTACACAGATTATCTCAATTAATCCTGACCACAATGCCAGGAGGTGGCCTCTTTAACTGTGCTCATTTCACAGAAATGAAAACACATTTTGAAAGGATAAATAGGCTCTAATTACACACCTAGTCAATGGCTGGATGAGATCTGAATAGTAGTAGGTCCTTATCTATCAATAATTACTTTAGCCAGGCATGCCTGTAGTCCCAGCTTGAGGCCAGGAGGTTGAAGCTGCAATGAGCTGTGATCATGCCACTGCACTCCAGCCCTGGTGACACAGACCCTGTCTTAAAAAAAAAAAAAAAATTGGCTGGGCACAGTGGCTCACATATGTAATCCCAGCACTTTGAGAGGCCGAAGCAAGAGGATTGCCTGAGTTCAGGAGTTCGAGACCAGCCAGAGCAACATGGTGAGACCTCGTCTCTACAATAAATCAAAAAATCAACCAGTCATTGTGGCGCATGCTACTTGGAAGGCTGAGATAGAAGGATCGCCTGAGCCCAGCAGGTCGAGGCTGCGATGGCCGTGAGCGTGCTACCACACTTCGGCCTGGGCAACAGAGTGACACTCCTATTCAAAAAATTAAAATTAGGCTGGGCTCAGTGGCTCAGCCTGTAATCCCAGCACTTTGGGAGGCCAAGGCCTGAGCCTGCAGGTTTGAGACCAGCCCTGGCAACTTGGCGAGACCTCATCTCTACAATACATCAAAACTTAACGGGGCGTGGTAGCACACGCCTGTAGTTTTGGCTACTTGGAAGGCTGAGGTGGAAGGTTCGCCGGAGCCCAGCAGGTCGACACTGGGGTGGCTGTGAGCATGCCACTGCACTCCAGCCTGAGTGACAGAGTGAGACTCCAACTAAAAAAAAAAAAAAATTTTTTTTAATTCAAATTTAAAAATTAAAATTTAATAATAATAATAAATCGTGATAACTACTTTAAATATTAACTCCCCAATCAAAAGACAGAAAAGACAGAGAGTAGCAGAATGGATTAGAAAACAAGATCCAATCATATTCTGTCTACAAGAGACTTTTTGTAATTGACAGATAAACTTGTATATATTTGTGGTGTACTATATGATGTTTTGATATATGCATACATTGTAAAATGGCTAAATTAAGCTAATTCACATATACATGACTTCATATACTTATCATTTTTTGTGGTTAGAACACTTAAAATCAACTCCCTTCATAATTTTTTCTTCCTTTCTTTCTTTTTTGAGATCTCGCTATGTTGCCTAGTCTGGTCTTGAACTCCTGGCCTCAAGTGATTCTTCTGTCTCAGCCTCCCAAAGTGCTTGGATTAAGGGCATAAGCCACCATGTCTGGCCGTGATTTTCAAATATACAATATACTGTTATTAACATAGTCACCATGATATACAATAGATCCTTTGAACTTATTCCTCCTTATTCTAACTGAATTTGTGCAACCTTTGACCAAGTTCTCCCTAGCCCTCTCACACCACATCCCCTCCCCTAGCCTCTGGCAATCACCATTCTACTCTTTACTTCAATGAGTTCAGCTTTTCCACTTGTAAGTGGGATCATGCGGTATTTTTCACTTGTCTTTCTATCCCTGGCTTATTTCACTTAACATAATGTCCTCCAAGTTAATCCATGTTGTCACCAATCACAGGATTTCCTTCTTTTTTTTTTTTTTGAGTTGGAGTTTCATGCTGTCGCTCATGCTGCTGAAATGCAGTGGCACACTCACGGCCACTGCAGCCTCCACCTGCTGGTGATCACCTCAGGTGATCCTTCCACCTTAGCCTTCCAAGTAGCCAGTACTACAGGCACACTCCACCACACCCAGCTAGTTTTTTGATTTATTGTAGAGACAAGATCTCGCCAAGTTGCCCAGGCTGGTCTCGAACCAGTGGGATCAGGCAATCCTCTCACATAGGCCTCCCAAAGTGCTGGGATTCTTAGCATGAGCCACTGCGCCCAGCAGGATTTCCTTCCTTTTTTTGAATCAGAGTCTCACTTTCACCAGGCTGGAGTGCAGTAGCATGATCACAGCTACCACAGCCTCGACCCGCTGAGCTCAGGTGATCCTTCCACCTCAACCTTCCAAATAGCTGGAACCACAGGCACATGCCACCATGCCCGGCTAATTTTTTGATTCATTGTAGAGATGAGGTCTCGCCAAGTTGCCTAGGTTTGAACCCTGGGCTCAAGCAATCCTCTAGTCTCCGCCTCCCAAAGTGCTGGGATTACAGGCATGAACCACTGTACCCGACTGATGTCCTTCTTCTTCAAGGCTGAAGAACACCATATTTGATTTACCCACTCATTTGCTGATAGACACTTAGGTTGATTCCATATCTTGTCTATCTTGTGAATAGTGCCACCATGCACATGGGCATGCAGATATCTCTTCAACATACTGACTTCATTTCCTCTAAATATACATACAGTAGTAGGGTGGCTGAATCATACAGTCATTCTACTTTTAGTTTTTACAGGAATTCTATACTGTTTTATGCTTACTAATTTACATTCCCACCAACAGTGTGCAAGATTCCCATTTCTCCACATCCTTGCCAACACTTGTTATCTTTCTTCCTTTTTATAACAGTCATTCTAATAGGTCTGAGTAAAACCACGAAATTATCTCTTCACTATATTGATTGTTTTCTGTGCTGCGCAGAAACTTTTTAGTTTGATATAGTCCCATTTGTCTCTTTTCACTTTTGTCGCCTATGATTTTGGGGTCATATCCAAAAAAACCATTGCCCAGATCAATGTCTTAGAGCTTTTCTCCTATGTTTTCTTCTAGTAGTTTTACAGTCTCAAGTTTTTCATGGAAGTCTTTAATCATTTTGATTGATTTTTACATGTGGTACAAAGTGTCACCTTTCTGTATGTGGATATCCAATTTTCGCAGCACCATTTATTGAAGAGGCTCTCTTTCCCCATTGTGTGTTCTTAGGATCTTTGCTGAAAACCAATTAACTGTAAATGCATGGATTTATTTCTGGTCTCCCAATTCTATTCCATTGGTCTACTTGTCTGTTTTTATGCCAATACTGCTCTGGCTTGATTACTAAAGTTTTGTAGTATATCTTTTTTTTTTTCTTTTTGAGTTAGAGTCTCACTCTATTGCCCAGACTGGAGTGCAGTGGCGTGGTCACAACTCACTGCATCCTCGACCTCCTGGGCTCAAGCAATCCTCCTGCCTCAGTCTCCCACCTAGCTAGAATTACAAATATGTAACACCACACCCAACTATTTATTTATTTAGATGAGATTGTGCTATGTTGCCTAGGCTGGTCTTAAACTCTTGGGCTAAAGTAATCCTTCCACCTCAGCCTCCCAAAGTGCTGGGATTACATAGCATGAGCCACCATGCCCAGCCTGCTTTGTAATATATTTTGAAATCAGGTAGTATGCTGCCTCCAGCTTTGTTATTTTTGCTCAGAAATGCTTTAGCTATTTGACATCTTTTGTAGTTCCCCACCAATTTGGGGATTATTTTTTCTATTTCTGTGAAAAATGTCATTGAAATTTTAAAAGAGATTGCATTGACTCTGTAGATTGCTTTGGGGAGAATGAACACTTTAACAATATTAATTCTTCAAATCCATGAACACGAGAAATTTTTCCATTTGTTTGTCTCTTCTTTGGTTTATTTCATCAATGTTTTATAGTTTTCAGTGTAGCGATCTTTCATCTTCTTGGTTGAATTTATTCCTAAAATGTTAGGGTTTTTTTCTTTTAAAGTTATCTATCATAAATGGGATTTGGTTTCTTTGTTTGTTTTTTGAGTCGAAGTCTCACTCTGTCACCCAGGCTAGAGTGCAGTGACATGCTCATGGCCACTGCAGCCTCGACCTGCCGGGCTCAGACGATCCTTCTGTTTCAGCCTTCCAAGTAGCTGGAACCACAGGCGTGCACCACCACACCCAGCTAATTTTTTAATTTATTGTAGAGACGATGTCTCACCAAGTTGCCCAGGTTGGTCTCAAACCCATGGGCTCAGGCAGTCCTCTTGCCTCCACCTCCCAAAGTGCTGGGATTACAAGCATGAACCACCGCGCCTAGCCAGGATCGGGTTTTTATTATTTCTTTTTTTGGATAGTGGGAACAATAGCAAAGACACACAACAAAGAAAACAATCAACATAGCAAAAAGCAACCAACAAATGGGAGAAAATATTTGCAAGCCATATATCTGATACGGGGTGAATATCCAAACAATGTAAGGAAAACAACTCAATAGCAAGAAAACAACATGATTTTAAAATGAGCAAAGATCTGCATAGACATTTTTCCAAAGAAGACATACAAATGGCCAATAGCATATGAAACTACGTCCAACATCACTAGTCAACGGGGAAATGCAAATCAAAACCACAGTGAGCTTATCACCTCACACCTGTTAGAACAGCTCCTGTCAGAAAGGCAAACAAGCTTTAGTGAGGATGTGGAGAAAAGGGAACCCTTACACACTGCTGGTGGGAATGTAAATTGGTACCACCATCATGGAAAACAAAAATCTAGACTGTTAGAACAGCTATTACCAAAAAACTACAGATAACAAGGATATAGAAATCTTTCACTCTGGTTCTGACAGCAGCAAAAAAAAGGTTTTGTATTTCCTGATCAGCCTAGGCAGAGTACACTGAGCCCTCTCTATGCTTTGTTCTGTGTCCTTCATGTGTTGTCTCCACTGACCCCCAGCCCAGGCCCTCCCAAGGACATGGCTTGTGACTCTGCCCGAAGCTGACGAATTGAAGAGCAGAAAGCGGGGAGCAAACTCTTCCCCACAGCTGGTGGACATTAAGAATTCCTCTCTGGCTTGCAAGGCCAAAGTCTCCCAACTGCCACTGAGAAACTCCTAATCCATCAATGAGGGGGTTTAACTTCCTTCACAGTCAGACAAGGACAGAGGAAATGGAAGACATGAGAGGGATCAACTACTCAGAGAATCCAGACACCCTCTGCCAAGGAAAATCCCACTTGTAAAAATAAGAGGATTATCTGGCCGTGAAATTTGCTTAATAATTGAATAGGAAACTTATTTTGATTCCCGAGGAAAAAGCCAGACATTAAGTAATGTAAATTCCCGTTCGGCCAGGAGCCACATAAGCAGAAAATGTGAATTACTAGATTCTTCCCCGCACACCAGACCCACTTTCTATTTCACGGGAAAGAGACAAAGAATAAAAATTCTCCGACATCTGGATTTTTTTGGAACCAGCAGCCTGCCAGGATGGGTTGGGGAAGGCAAAGCCCATATTTTCCCATCCTCCTCCTTCTCTCTGTACACCAGGGCCCTCAGAACCTGTCACAGAGGACTAACCTGTCACAGAGGACTAACCCTTGGATCCTCTGAGGGCTAGCAGAGGAGTGGCTCATGACCAGGCAATGGCACCGCCAGGCACTGACCATGATGAGTGGGGGGAAGCTCCCAAGAAACAGAGGCCAGGGTCAGCTCACTCAGGGGAATGGGGCGGGATGTTGAGGCAGGACCAGGGAAGGCTGGAGCAAATTTTACCTTTCACATGGCACAAAAGTATTTGTATCTGTTCTAAGTAAATATCCGAGCAGTCAACAGATAGTTGCAAAATATATTGTTCCTCACTCCCATTTAAAAGTGGCTGATTGGCCGGGCATGGTGGCTCACCCCTATAATCCCAGCACTTTGGGAGGCCGAGGCAGGAGGATTGCTTCAGCCCAGGAGTTTGAGTCCAGTCTAGGCAATATAGCGAGACCTCATCTCTACAAACAATTTTTTTTCTTAAATTAGCCAGGCATGGTGAGGCATGCACCTCTAGTCCCAGCTATCCGGGAGGCTGAGGCAGAAGGATCGCCTTAGCCCAGGAGGTCGAAGCTGCAGTGAGCCATGATCATGCTACTGTACTCCAGCCTGGGAGACAGAGTGAGACCCCCCCTACTCCGGGGGAAAAAAAGTGGCTAATTATACAAGCACATGTGGTATTAGAGAGTTGGAGAAAGTCCCACTTGTATAGTATATTTGGGTTCTGATATGGACAACAGCTGCTACAACTTTCTGAACGTTGATTCTGTGCCAGACACTGAACTTGGCACTCAGCATGTTTATCCATTTAAACCCCATGATAAGCCCACGAAGCCAGTGCTTTGATCAAGACAGAAGCCAGGGTTCAAATCTTCTTTCTCCAAATACTAGCTCTATGAACATGTGACTTGACTTCCCTGTGCCTCTGTTTCCTCATTTGTAAAACAGGTATAAAAATAGTACCCACCTGGTAAAACAGATATAAAAACTAGATGAGATTTTATATGAACAACATCTGAAACATGGTATGCACCATGCAAGTGTGGCAGTGGCGTCATCGTCATCATCATCATCATTATCACAGATTAAATAACGGAAGCTCAATTGCTAAACAATTCCTGCCCAGTTCCAGTCTACTGTCAAGCTCATGGTGAGGCCCCTGCCTTCCCTACACTCCCACTCACACAGTTGCTAGGTTGTATTCTTCAAGCTCCTGTCCTTTGGGTGCCTCGGGAAGTGGCAACAGCACACTTTCTTTCTGTCTTGGGAACCATTGTGTTGGAAGTACAGCTGGGTGTGGACCTCCTCTTCCTGGGTACCCACAACACAACCTCCTCTCCTGGCACACTCCTGGAAGCTCTCCTTGGTTTTCACATGCCATGCTGTATGCTAAGAGGATGCAGACATGCAAACCCATTCCACACCAGCCCATATTGTTACTTTAACAACAAGAGAGAACACACTTTTTGCCACACCTCAGCCCCAAAGACAAGACCTTTATTTCTGGTAAACAAAGGAGACATTAGAAAGATATCTGCTAACTCAAGACTATTTTGATTTGTTTTTCCTTTATAACATTCTTCCCATTCTCTCACCAAAGAAAAAAAAGAAAATAAATAAAACTTTGCTAGAGAAACCTTGCCCAACATAATAGCATTGTGAATGCATTTACTTATTCAAAAACAATTTCCCAAAGAAGACCAGTATGTGCCAGAGTTCAGGACCCCACCTCTGCTGATAGAAATTAACCCTTGTGATACTTACAAGAACATCATTTTATCTGAGGGTTTGCTAGTCATGGGATTTGAATTAACTTGAGTAGTAATAATTCAACATTCCACTAGCCTGCTGCCCTGCTAGCTCCCAGGGATCTATATCTTCTGCAAAGTCTCTTTCTTTAGTTCTTTGCCGATGTTTTCCTTTAGCTCTTTGAGCATATGTAAGACAGCAGACTTAAAGTCATTGTCTAGTAAGTCCAGTATCTGGACTGACTGGCGGATGGTTTCTATTCATTTTTTCCCCCATGAATGAGCTAAACTTTTTTATTTTTTTGTATGCCTTGTGATTTTTTGTGTGTAATAATGGACATTTTGAATATATGACAACAATGGAAATCAGACTGTCCTCCTTCCCCAGTGTTTTTTGTTGCTGCTTATTGTGGGTTACTGTTGTTTGCTTGCTTAGTAAGTTTTCTAAACTATTATTGTAAAGTCTATATTCTTTGCCACTGAGGTCTGTGTTCCTTTAGCTTATTGATCAGCTGGTATTTTGACAGTTACATAAAACACCTGGAGACAACAACAAAAAAAAAGCTTAAGAAGAAAGAGAGAAAGGGAGAAAGGGTGGGAGGGAGGGGGGAAAGAGGGAGGGAGAAGAGAAAGAAAATACTATCCTACTTTTTGTAAATTGGGTCTGTTTGAGGCAGTCTTTCAACACTGCCTCACTTCCTACTTGCAGATCCTGAAGGCCTGCAAGAGATGAAAGCTTAGGGTCTTCTCAGGACTATTCTGAGCCTGCATTTCACCCTGGGCCTGCATTGACTTTCGTGGTCCCTGGTATATGAGAAGCTTGTAAAAGTTGTTATAGACATATGTCTCTTTTCCCAAACTCTTCCTTCCCAGACTTCCTGTTCTATTGTTTGTCCTGAGTGTTATCTCTTGTCCCAGGCTATTGAGGTTAACACCTATGTCTTCAGATGTTTTTGTCAAAAGCCACCCAGAAAGTCATCCCAGCTCTAGAAATGTTCAGAATAAAAACAATTGGAAGCCTTCTTGCTACTCTTTGAGTGAGTCACCAAACCTGTTGAGATCTACAACCACAATTCTTTGAGAATAAATTCTGGTCGGGCATGGTGGCTCACACCTGTAATCCCAGCACTTTGGGAGGTCAAGACAGGAGGATTGCTTGAGCCCAGGAGTTCAAGACCAGGCTGGGCAACATAGTGAGATCTCATGTCTACCAAAAGGCTAGCACAGGAGGATCACTCAGGCACAGGAACTGGAGGCTGCAATAAGCCATGATTGTGCCACTGCACTCCAGCCTGTTCAACAGAGTGAAACTCTGACTCAAAAAAGAAGTTGATTCTGACAGTTTTTGCTAGCACATTAGTTGTTTTGGGGATGGATGGAGCCCTGGATTTCCCATTTTGGTCTGTCTGGCATCTTTGAAGCATTCTTTGTGTGTTCAGGAAAATTCCTACACTTTGAATTTATAGTCCCCCAACATGGAGGCCAGGACTTGTTTTTCCTGGTCTCTCTTACAGCAAATACCCTCCTTAGGTCCTAGCAAGATTGACTGTCTCACCAATAGATCAAAATAAATAAATGTATTAAGAAATACAAAGGCGCTCAGGATCTGATGTCTAGCACTGGCTCGGCAGAATCTGTAACCCTGAATGTCCATTTCATAACACTATTCAAGCCCCAAAGAATGTTCTCATCTCTTGTCCGAAAATCTTGAACAAAAGGCAACCGTATCTAAACATCAGGAAGGTTTGTGGGTTGTAGTCACTACCAATGTTGGAGACACACACTGCTTCTGAGTATGAGGAGGACTTGAGTGTTGAAACACTTAAGGGAAAGAACAGTTTAGGCCGGGTGCAATGGCTCACGTCTGCAATCCCAGCACTTTGGGAGGCCGAGGTGGGAGGACTGCTTGAGCTCAGGAGTTAGAGACAGGACTAGGCAACATAGCGAGACCTCATCTCCACAAAAAACTCAGAACATTAGCTGGGCATAGTGGCACATGCCTGTAGTTCCAGTTAATCAGGAGGCTGAGGCAGAAGGATTACCTGAGCCCAGGAGGTTGAGGCTGTGATGAGCCGTGATCGTACCACTGCACTCCAACCTGGGCAGCAAAGTGAGACCCTAACTCAAAAAGAAAGGAAGGCTGGACGTGGTGACTCACACCTATAATCCCAGCATTTTGGGAGCTGAAGTGAGAGGATTGCTTGAGCCCATGGGTCTAAAACCAGCCTGGGCAACTTGGCAAGACCTCAACTCTACAATAAAACAAAAAATTAGCCAGGCATGGTGGCTCATGCCTGTAGTTCCAGCTACTTGGAAAGCTGAGGCAGAAGGATCACCTGAGCCCAGTAGGTTGAGGCTGTGGTGGTCGTGAGCGTGCCACTGCACTCCAGCCTGGGTGACAGAGTGAGATTCCAACCCCCCCCCCCAAAAAAAGGAAGAAAGGACAGATTAATTCTTAAATCTTCTTCTCAGGTAGCATGAGTGCAATAGACTCTTGGATAATAAGCAACATTTCTCAGCAGTGCTGACAGTCCATTCGTCTGTTTTTCTTTGTGTTTCAAACTTTGGTTCCAGAACTACCCACGAGTTAGAAAGCATTATGGCTGCTCACTGCAGTTGAGGAACATTTTGCAATTTCAACAATTCATATCACACTCTAATTTGTATATATGAGATCTAGACACAAAATGTGTGACGCAATACCCATCTTTTGGGTTAGCAACTGGATTGACATTGACATCAGAATTGCAGAAAAGTTGTTTAATAAAAACATGTAGCAAGATTTCATTAAGTTTTCAAAATATTAAATTAAAATGTCAGCTTTAAGTAAGTTATATTTAAAACTTTGGTAGTCATTATTTATATAACTTCTATTTTGCCCTGTAAATCCAATAAATACTTTTAAGTATGTTAGAAGGCAATCAACCTTTAAAGGTTTTTTTGAACATTTAAAAATGTTTACATTTACTTACAGTTATATCTTGATAAAATATATTCAAATTTTTATATTTTGAAATTAATTATTTTTTACCCTTTGGATTACTACCAGAATATAAATTATGCAAAAACTTATAACAATATATATAACATGAACATATACATATGAATATATACAGAAATAAGTGCAAAGTAAATATTATGGAATAAATGTATAATAGTCATATATTATGAACATCTTTATTTCTCATCCAAATACTATAAAATAACTAAATTCAGGCCGGGCTCGGTGGCTCAGCCTGTAATCCCAGCGCTTTGGGAGGCCGAGGTGAGTGGATTGCCTGAGCCTGAGGGTTCGAGACCCGCCTGGGCAACTTGGTGAGACCTCATCTCTACAATAAGTAAAAAAAAATTAGCCGGGCATGGTAGCGCACGCCTGTAGTTCCAGCTTCTTGGAAGGCTGAGGCGGAAGGATCGCCAGGCCCAGCAGGTCGAGGCTACAGTGGCCGGGAGCAACCACTGCGCTCCAGTCTGGGCGACAGAGTGAGACTCCAACTCAAAAAAAATAATAACTAAATTCAGTTTTCTTTGCTATCTTGAAAACTTCCAGTCATCAGAAGCCAGAATAGCCGGGCGCAGTGGCCCATGACTGTAATCCCAGCACTTTGGGAGACAGAAGTGAGAGGATTGCCTGAGCCCATGAGTTCAAGACCAGCCTGGGCAACATGGCAAGACCTGGTCTCTACAATAAATAAATAAATAAATTAGCCGGGCATGGTGGCACACACCTGTAGTTCCAGCTACTTGGAAGGC